>PVJH01038291.1:0-17256 GCA_004026705.1 Nesogale talazaci | reverse complement strand
TTCACTGTTACAAATTGAACATAATGAAAACTGATAAATCACAAAAACAATAGGTAATTATATATTGTGAAATTTGTACTTCTAACTTCAAATAAGTGAAATTTTGTTGTGAAGCATGGTGTAGCATGGGCAACCATCTTCACGCTGGGTAGTCATATGTGGGCATATCTGCATGTGGGCAAGCCCTGCTGGAGATGGATAGAGGACCAGTGTCTCAGTTCCTAAAAACTTTGGAAATATGTGTTTTCCAATGTTCTTGGGTGGCTCCTGTGAAAGGGTTGTTCGACTCCCAAAGGGGTCATGACCCATAGGTTCAGAACCGCTCTTCTAGACCTTATTGGTCTTCTACCGATATTCTCCCACTAACTGATAGAGCAAAGATGTAAATAAATAAAATGGCAACACCAAACCTCATTTTATAATGGCAATGCTGCCACTACTTTGTAGACTTGCATTCCATTAACATGACTTCAATTGATGCATTGCCAAATTAATTATTTTATAATTAAAAACTTTCAGTAATTGAACCAAGATTTTTACATCTGTTGACCTCCTTTCATCAATGGAATCCATGAAGTTGGCCCAAATTTTTTTTAATTTTCATCTCTGCCAAAGAGCTTAAACAAACAAGCTGTTTTTAATAAAATGTACTTCTTATTAATTAAATGTACTGTTGTCAGGTGCCATCCAAGCAGTTCCAACTCACAGAGACCTGATGTACAACAAATGGAAACTCTGTCCCCAAGTCCTGCACCATTTTCACAATTACTATCTTTGAACCATTTGTTGCAGCCACTGGCTGAATCCATCTCATCGAGGGTGTGCCTCTTTTCATTGACCTTCTGCTTTACCAAGTATGATGTCCTTCTCCAGGAGCTGGTCTCTCCTGATACCATGTCAGAAGTTTGTGAGAAGTTTCATCATCTTTGGTTCTAAGAAGGGGAGGTCTGACTGTACTTATTGCAAGAAAAAAAAATGTTTCTTGCTCTAGCAGTTCATAGTTCTCTTCAATGTTCTTCATCAACACCATAATTAAATGAGTTAATTCCTTGGTCTTCCGACTTCATTGTCAAGCTTTTACATGTTTAAGAAGCAATTGAAAATACCATGGTTTGGGTCAGACTCAGACCCTCCAAAACTTGACACCCAAACTCACTGCCATCAAGTGGATGCTGACCCTTAGCGACCCTTCTGAACCATAAAGAACTGCCACTGTGCATTTCTGACTAACTCTTTACAGGAGGAGAAAGCCTCATCTTTCTCTTCAGAAGTCACTGTTGGTCTTGAACTGCTGACTTAATAGTTAGCAGCCCAACTTGTAACCACTATAGATGGCACCAGGACTCCTAGCTAATAAAACCTGTTCTTGTTAACAATAATTGCTCTGAAATATTTTATAAAAATAATTATTCTTCAAAACTTTCTAATCATGAGTTGGTTGCAAATCTAGGTTTAACTTGAAACTTGTGAACATTGTCCTACCAGGGTTAAAGGCTGTCACCTTTGTGGCTGAAATTTTCCATGTATTTCAGACCAGTCCTCTTTCTTTTAAAGTGAGATGGCTGATAAAAATTTGTTATTTTAGTGTCTTGGCAATATTAAATATTTTCCATTTAAGCTCTTTAAAACATCTGTCCTATGAAATCCAAGTAAGTTATCTGGCATGGCAATATTTTTAGTAAAATAAACAATTTAAAATCAATCTTCCACATATTCTATAGATGGAAATTCAATATTCTCACTGTGTAACTTCGGTTAATAGGAGAATGAACACAGGGCCGATAAGGTAGATTTCCATATATGGCTCTGAAATTGTCTCAGCTATCTGAGAGGAGGGGAAAAAAGATAGATAAATATTAAACTGCCAAACCCTTCCAAGTGTTCCTCTTTAAAAAAAAAAAGCAAAACAGTTTCATTTTATTCAATCATTTATTTATTTATTCATTCAAACATTTATTGTGTTCTTGCTTTATATAAAACACTATTGAAAGGAAGTATATCACTGTATTATTTTCTTGACAAGGCTTCTTCTTTTTTATATATGCTGGATGTGATCTTTAAGAGCAAGCCAGAAATTTACATGGAAAAACAAAGGATTATTTCTCACTAGGAAATAAAATAACCTAAGGACATCTCTGGCCTTCATCATGCTCCCCATGCCTGGAGTAGACTGTCTGATTGCTTCTACCTCATCCTCTCCCTACAGTCTCTGCTAAAACTGTACAAGAAAGGCTTTCTGTGAAGCCGATGTTGAATGTCCTGTTGGAGAGGAGAAATGAGATGACACAGTAGCTCTCTGTAGAAAGGGAGAGTTCAATCTATTCACAAGTATCCATAGAGGAAATGTAAAGATCCTACTGTTGGTGTTGGTGGGAGGTGCCTTCTAGTCACCCACGACCCATAGCCACACTCTGCACAGAAGAATGAAGCACTGCCCCGTCCCACACCATCCTCACAATTGTTCCCATGCCTCAGCACCAGTCAAGGGCTCGAAAGGCGTACTGCATTAGGTAAATATGTTGCTCAAGACCTCTTTAGTGTATTAAAAAACCAGGCTGTTGCTTGGAGAACTTCGGGCATTCTCCATTGAGTCGTATGTATGTGAACATGGGACATTGATTAAGAAAGACCATAGAAGAATAGATGTATTTGAATTGTGGTGCTGGAGAATAACATTCAAAGCACCATGCCAGAGACTGCTTAACAGACAAACAAATTTGTCTTGGAAGAGGACCTGTCGAGTGCTCTTCAGAGGTAAGGATGGTGAGTATTCATCTCACATACTCTGGACATATTGTAAGAGAGTTCAGTCCCTGGAGAAGGCCATCATTGGTAATGTAGAGGGGCAGCCAAAAAGGAGACCACCAATGAGATGGAGGGACACAGTGGTTGCACGGGTGGGTTCAGACATAGTAACAATTGCGAGGATGGTGCAGGCCCCGGCTGTGTGTCATTTTTGTTGTGATAGGATCGCTATGGGTGGGAACCAACTCTGGCACCTGACAACTACAATGTAATGGAAGAAATCTGTGGGAAATCATGTCAATTGCAAAGAAGCTTAATGCAAAATTTGATACGACTGATGAGGAACTATTCATTGATCTCCAAGAAGGAAATTTGAAAGATGAAGGCTTATTAGGTTTTAAACATACAAGAAATACTGAAGAAAGAAACAACGAAGGAGAAGGTAGAATATTCCCAAGGGATTAGCTGAAATCTTTTCTCAACCAAACACTGTTGCTTCAGTTGCTGGTGCATCTGTTGCTTAAAAACATAAGCCCCAAGACTGGTCACTTTGCGAAGGTCATTAAGCAGACTTGGGAAGCAAAGAGATATTATCACAAAATACAGCAAGAAAAAAAAAGAACTATACAGACAACTCACCTTAGTTTCCTTGTGATCGAGAGCATTCCACCAAACAGGCAAAATGCCTATGCCCTTCAACTCTTCTTCCTCATTAGAGTGTTTGTGACTTGAATGTTTTTAGTGTATACACGTACAAGGGAGCACCAAAAAGTTTGTGGGCAAAGCACATTATCTTGTCGTTCCATTTTTTCATTAACTTTTTTGATGCACCCTTGCATTAAGATATAGCTATAGATGTATACGTGATGCTTCAAACACCCAAACACAAATACATAGGGGATTTCTAAGGATACCAATAGACAACCATATCATATATAACCAAAAAAAAAAAGAAGAAGAAGAAGAACTAAAGCCTCTCTCTATTGTGTTTCATTGTGCCAGCTTGGCCCTGAATGGTAAACATGCCTAGTCATGAGTAACCTGATTCTTACCTGAAGTCAGAAGATGGAGTTAATTCCACTGGAGGTAGGTAAATTGAGAATAGGAAAGAGGGTAGTCTTAATGGACAAAACAAATGTTGTCCGACAGCCACCACAGACACGCAGCCTAACCACAAAATCAGATTCTGTGTTTTACCTCTGAATACCCAGGCCCAGTGGTTAAGGGCTCAACTGCTAGCCAAAAAGGTAACAGTTCAACCTACCAGATACCCAACAGGTGAAAGGTGCAACAGTGTGCTCCCAGAAAAGATGACAACCTTGGAACCCCGATATAGCTGTCCTATCGAGTCTGAGTTCCGATCAACTCCATGACAACAGTGTCTAACACTTGACAAACATGGAGTGGCCAAAATGTTTGCTGACGTTTTAAGTGTGAGGTATTACTCACCAAAAGAGACTTGTTGTGATAAGGTGTGGCTCAGGATTAAATTGCCCCCCACCCTACCCCAAGGAAAACTGTGTTGTAAATCTTGACCTCTGTACCTAAGGTTATAATCCCATTTAGGAATAGGTTTTCGCTTTCATGTGAATGATCAGGCAATTACTGTAGGATGGGTCTTAAATCAGTCTCTTTGGGGAAGTAGAAGAGAAGATTAAGCGAGCAAGTACAGAGGGGAAGGCAGGGGCCACATGCTCACCAATGAACAGAAGCTGAAAAGAGACCAAGGACTTCCCTCAGAGTGAACCAAGAGACAGAGAGACCCTCTCTCAGATAAGCGCCTGAATTGGAAAAGAAAACCCCTCACTATGGTATTCCTGTTACAGCATGATATAAGGAAGACAGTGTCTATCCTAAATATTTACATTTTTTAAGTAAATCATCCAGTGTATACAAATGCAAAAGTTGTTTAACCTGTTTTTGTGAAAACGTGCAGCATGATATAGTCACATGTAAATGGTAATCACAGGAAACTCTCAAAATAAAAATTTGTCTCATTTTAATACATATCGCCATTTTAATAGAGGACATCATGATACATCCCAAGAAGCTGACATTTGTGAGAAATTTTATGTTTTGTTATGAATCTTTCTTAAGGGACATTTTAAATGGAAATACCACCTGAGCAAAGACTTTTACATAATCTTCAAGATGCCAAAAGAAACCCTTGGATCAAAGAATTCATAAAAGAAAAGCAGCTGCTTTTTAAACTTATAGAAAAGCACATTTGAAGATGTATTCTCTCGTGTGACTGCTCACAAAGCTGGCTTCTTTTAGAAATAGAAGAGGACTGCCTATCTTTGCCATTGAGATTCTCCCAACAGCAAGATGTGACTGTTTCATTAGCTGTGTCCAGGTGACTTGCTTCCTCTGTTGCTTCCTGTTCCTTGTAAACCTCTCTGGGCGGTCCTTGCATGGTAACTATCAATTTCTCTCCCGGCTCCATCTTGCCCAGTAGTACCCTAGTTGTCATCAAGATGTGATCATCTGTTTCCTATTGCTTTAGTCTGTGCTGAATTAAAGCACCAGTGTGATTTGTCATTTCACATCAGCGCTTACATTTGAAAAGTAGAAAATATGCACTCTCTCCTGTTTTTTTCTTTTTCAAAATTGAGGGACCGTGGATAAATTATCCTTTGCTCTACTGGACGCATTGTTTAGTTAAAGGAAGAAAGATGGAATCATAAAGAAGGAAAAATGTTTAAGAGAGGAAAATGAAATGGAAGTGGGGAGAGAATATGAAGACTACCCTTGTTATTGTGTTCCTTTGAGTCATTTGGATTTACAGCAACCCTGTAGGATAGTTACAAATTACCCCCGGGGTTTCAGAGGCTTAGGAGTACTGAAGAAATGAGGAAGTGAATGCTGAAAAGAGGATTTCAAACGTACCTCCAGATGGCAAAGCACAGGAAACAAAGTCTCACCATCTTGCTTCAAAGGAACCTTTTGGCCATGTTTCAGCCAAGGCATATTTGTGAGTCCTTCTGGAAGTCCCACACAGTGACTCAAAGGTGCCGATTCTTCTTTGGTCTTCGTTAGTCACTGTTCTGCTTTCACATGCTTTTGAGTCCATTGAAATTACCTCCACACACTTTAGACCGCAAGAGGCATCTTTGCTGTTTAACACTGAAAATGTTTGTTTGGGGTTTTGGTTTTGCCCAATAGAAGACATTGTTTGATTTCTCCACTGCTGACTTTATGGGTGTGGCTTGTGGATCCAAGTAAAATGAAATCTTTGACAACTGCAATCTGTTCTCCATTCATCATACTGTCGCTGACTGGTCCAGTTGTGGGGATTTTTGCTTCCTTTAACATCCTGAATGAAAGGTGTGAGACGATACATTTCTGTTGTTATCAAGGCACCCACTTGCATTGTTTCTGTGACAACAACACTAGGAAACTAAAAGAATGTGCAGATGTGCTCACTATTAGAATCAAAAGAATAGGCATTGGGAGGCAGGAAAACTGATTTGAGTACAGCTGTTTATAAACTCTGTGACCTAATTATTTTTTTAACCCTATCTGGGCATCAAGTTCCAGTTTGAAAAATTAGGAGATTGACCCAGGTGATATGTATTCTCTCTAAGTGCTGCGGATGATGCTTTTCATTTGACTTTGATACTGACCATTCAATTGGATTAAATTGGATAAAATTACCTTCACTGAGTTATAATACATTGAAAATTTATTAAAAGGCTGAAAATGAAAGTGAAAATAATGCATTAGGCTGAGGGAGTCATTTCAAGTGGATACAATAATAGTAATGATAGATCCGTCCTATGATTATCTGATTGATGCAAGAGAAAATAAATGGCAATGGTATTAAATTCAGATACCGAGCTTAAAAAATTATGACTTTGTAAAGAAAAAAGTCTCTAACTTTAATTTAGTTACTGGTTATCCTTAGAGTGTAAAAGTTGGGTCTTTCCTAGGAGCTGAGTCCTGGTGGCGTAGAGGTTGTGTGCAGGACTGCAGTCTGCAGGGTTGGCAGTTCAAATCCAGCAACAGCTCTCCAGGAGCAAGGCTGGGTCTCCTACTCCCACCAGGAAGCAGTGATGCCCACCCCCCCCCCACACACACACACAAAAGTTGGGTCTTCTCAATACAACTAAGAATTTGTCTAGCTACACGACCTTAATTAAGCATTAGGTAACAGGTACAATTACATTGTTCTCAAAATGTTCAAGGGGTGGGCTAAATTAAGAATATAAAGAACAAAATTCTGAGATGTCACTCCGATATAGGTATCAGAATTGGAAGAGCTATCCATGCCCCCTTTAATGCATTCTAAGGAAAGTCAACCATCCTATATCAGGCTTAAAGGGCTGTAAAATAGAAGAAACTGAAAAACCAAACCCTCTGCCACAGTTGATGCAGACTCACAGTTAACCGATTTATGGGATTTCTGGGATTGTAAATCTTAGTGGAAGCAGTGGGCCTCCCCTTTCTCCACAGAGCAGCCAGTGAGTTTGAATCACAACCTTGGATGACCAGTCATTTGTTTACTCAACCTTGTTACTAAGGCTTCTTAGGTAGACACTCAAACCCCTAAACTCACTGCCATCAAGTTAATACCAACCCGTAGTGACCTTATAGGACAGAGTAGAATTGTTTCTGTGAGCTTCCAAGACTGTAACTGTTCATTGGAACAGAAAGTCTCACCTTTCTCACAAAGCGACTGGTGGTTTTGAACTGCTAACCTTGAGGATTGCAGCCAAGCATACAACTACTACACAACTAGGGCTCCTGGTAGGTGGGCATGGCAGCCTAACGGCACTATGAAGGAGTGAGCTGGTGCTGTCCAGTCAGCTTTGGACAGCTGACCACAGGGTCTGTTCTCCTACCTTGTGGGAGAAAGATTAGACGATTTGTTTCCGTGGAGATTTATAGTCTCAGAAACCATGAGTCTGAATTGACTGGATGGCAGTAGGTGTGGTTTCTTTCATTATTAGTCCCTTTGTGAAAAGTTATGACTTTCCCCTATAAAATGTCCCCAAAATGATGTTGATGGTATTGGGAAATGCATCCGTGACAAAATTATGAATCTATTTTGGAAATCTCTAACTATTTATCAGCCATATTGAATTACACATGCATCAACATGCCTATATCTGATATTAGGATCTCCTTGGAGCCCAGACCCACACAAGAAAAAAAGAAGCAGAGAGGTCCTGCTCATAAATCTGAAGGTATCTAAAGTGAATGCATAAAGTTTTGTATAATATGATTATGTGGTTGATTAGAAATTACCTTGGAGAGGCTAAGCTCCTGTTCAAAAAAATTAGTCACTGTAATCAAAATTCTTTCTAATTTTTACATCTCTGATCAGGGCAGTGCATTATAGTTCACAGCAAAAGGAAATATAATAAAGGATAATTTTTTAAAAGCAACTGAAGTATTTATCAAAAAAAGGTTCTCGGCATTATGAAGCATTTTATAATTAATTAAGGCATGTGGTTATCCCTTGCCTCATGATACATATTTTTCTTTTATTAATTTAGAAAATTCATGTTATCTAGGCTATCCATATTTACATATCATAATATGAATGATATGAAGGCTTTACATATCATAATATGAATTGGTCTTTCTCAATCCCAGTATCTTGGATTGCTCCTTTTGTTGCAAACTAGAGAGCTCGCTCTCATTCTGGTTTAGGAGTCACCCAGTCAGTTACGGTTTACAGTAATCCTGTGTACAACAGAATGAAACCCTGCCAAGTCATGCTCCACTCTCCACTGTTGTGTTGAAGCCACTGTGACACTCCATCTCATTGACAGGCTTCTTCTCAGTGCGCTTGGACTTCACCGACCATTCCTAGTCTTTTTTCAGGGACTGTTCTCTCCTGATATCATGTCCAAGTAATGAGCACAAAGTACATGAGATCAAGTCTCATCCTCCTCCATTGTAAGGACCATTCTGGTCTCCTTTTTAAAGACAGACTTGGGGCTGAGCCCTGGTGGCATAGTGGTTGTGCACGGGACTGCGGCCCACTGGGACAGAGGTTCAATTCCAGCAGTGGGGCTGGGCCTCCTACTCCCACCACCGGAGAGCAGTGATGCCACCCCCCAAAAAAATTAAAAAAAATAAAGACAGACTTGCTTGTTCTTCTGACAGTTCATGGCACTTTCGATATTGTTTAACAATACATTACTTAAAATGCATTGGTATTTCTTCAGTCTTCCTTATTCAATATCCAACTTTCTCACTCAGATGAGTGAGTGAAAATACCACGGCTTTGTTCATATGCACCTTAGTCCTGAAAGTGACATTCTTGTTCATCAACCCTCTACAGAGGTAGGCATTGGGCAGCAAATTTGCCCAATAAGAGATATCCTTTAATTTCTTGACTGCTGCTTTCATGAGCATGGATTGATGACACAAGCAAATTGAGATTGGCTAATGGACTAGACCGGTGTTTTCTTCCTATATCAAGACATGGTCTATGGGTCAAGTTGTGAGGATTTTTATTTTCTTTACATTCATTTGCAATCCATATTGAAAGCTGCAGTCTTTGATTTTGTAATCAGTATTTTGGGTTAGCAGTTCAAACACACCAACACGTCTAATCATAACTTTATGTAATATTTTATTGTCTACTGCTGGAAATCCCTGAAGATAGAAGATACAATAGCTGCAGCAATAACTCAAACATACCAATGATCCAGAAGATACCTCCAGACTAAGTACCATTTCGTTCTATTTTATAGAAAGTCACCATAAGTCAGCATGAACGCAAAGGCAGCTAACAATATTTGTAGAAATATGAGTGCTTCAAATGGTTCTACTTCGTTTGTATTTTCATATCAAATTCTCCTTAAATGGGCACAAGATTGAAAAGCAATAGCAAAGACAGCAATATCTCAAGGACTAATTTCCCCAGCTAGCTACACTTGTACTGTCTGAGGAATACAGTAGATGTGCTTACCAGTTGAAAATGGATAGTAGTTACCTCCGCTGTATACTCATGGTAGCTGAATTATAGTAATGACTCCAATTTGTTCACACATTCTTGTCTCCATGTTATTTGATTGTGTCCTCCCTCTGGTCTAGATCATTTGACTTGGCCATGTGATTTGCTTTGGCCAATAGGACAGTAGCAAAACTATAAAAGCTGCAACTTAAAGAACACTTGCATTGCCTACTTTGGTTTGACAAATTGCCACTATGTAAATAATGCCTTCGTTTGTTTGACAAATTGCCACTATGTAAATAAACCCTAAATAGTCTTTGAATGAGGAGAAACACAAGGCTCAGTCATTCCTATTACTCCAGCAACAGGAGCCAAACTCAGGACACATAAGACAAGGACCCCCTTTTGGTATGTTCATCTATCTATTGCCTTGAGAACATCTCTTTTCTTGCAAATAAAATTGAGTTTCAATGTTAATTTTATTCATGGATTTCACCGTATCAGACTGTGATCTTTTCCTTCTCCCAAAATTCTAGAGCTGTGATATCCTTTACTTTGCTTAATCTAGTGGTCCTTCCTTAGGAGAATAGGGTAGTAAACTTACACACACACACACAAACACACAACCCATCTGTGGTAGATGCAAAAAGTGGGTGTGATGATTTCCTTCTCTTGATCCACATCCTTTGCAATGTGACTTGCAGCTCCTCCTACTAAGAGGAAGACTTTCCCTACATTGACTTTGCCATCCAACGAGAACCTTGAAAAGTGCCTGTGCCTTAGGGCTCACTCTCCTTCAGTTCTTGAAACACTCTGACTGCCATTCTGTCAGCAAGCCTGGGCTAGCCTCTGGATGATGAGAGACATGTGGCCCAATTGTTCTGTGTCCAGGCTTACCCTTCGAAACAGAGCCTCCTTGCTGACAGGCAGCTGACCACAAACAGGAGTGAGCCCACTCAAAGCTAGCAGAACTGTCCAACTCTGCCGAGCACAAATTACCATCCCACAGAACCATGGGCTAAATCAATTCCTGGGTTTTTCAAGCCACAACTTTGTGGGTGGTTCGATATGTCTGAAGTGATTTGACATACCATGTCCTTCAATCAGATGATTTTCTTCACTTCGTGAAGCATGTCATTTTGGGCACAAATCTTCAATAGCTTGGGTGTGATTCATCTTCTTTGTCCTGTCATAGTGACAGGAGGAGAGAACAAGCAGGGACAGCTGCTTCAGAAGCATAGGTTCTGAAAGGACATGGAGTGGTTCTCCCTGACTGATCCTTGGAGGACACAGAGGATACGTGAAAAGCAAACCTTTGCTTCAAACCATGAAGATTGTAGGCTCTCATTCCTGCAGCAGAACCTAACTCATTCTGACTAGTACACAGAAAATGGTACACAAGACTGAAATATGTGCTGTGCATTTGGGGTATGTGGTGGGTAGTACACTGGTATCAGAGGCTGGAAAGTTGACAGTCCATGTCATATGTAGTAAAATACCTGGTCAAATTGTTGTGTTATCTATGTATCCCCTTGCTAAATAGGCATGGTTACTATAGCCGTTCTGTCCATGTTCCAGCACTATATATCAACCATGTGTGTGCTCCCATAAGGGAGAAAGACAAATACATTGTCTTTCCAGTCTCTATAACTACAGAAGCCCTTGTCTTGCTGCTAACCACAAGGTAGATGGCTTAATCTTTTTTTAATCATCTTATTTATGATCTTATCATGACCAATACATGTATTATATGCAGACCACAATTGTACATTTGTTGTCATCATCATTCTCAAAATATCCTTTTACTTAGGTCCTTGGTATCAGCTCCTCATATTTTCCCTTCCTCTCCACTCCCCCTCCCTCATAAACCCTTAATAATGTAAAATTATCATTATTGTCATATCATACTGTCTGATATGTCCCTTCACTCACTTCCCTGGTGTCAGTACCCCAGGGAGGAGGTTATATATAGAACCCTGCAATTGGTCCGCCTTTCTACTCCACCTTCCCTCCACCCTCCCATCACCACTCTCACCACTGGTCCAGAAGGGATCATCTGACCTGAATTCTTCATGTTTCCGAATCCTATCTGCACCCGGTACATCCCCAGTCTAGCCATATCTGTAAGGTAGAATTGGGATTATGATGTGGGGGGCGGGGGGGAGAAGCATTTAAGAACTAGAGGAAATTTGCGTATTTCATTGTTGCTGCACTGTACCTTGACTGACTCATCTCCCCACGACCCTTCTATAAGGAGATATCACTTCACCTACAGATAGGCTTTGGGTCCCCAATCTGTACTCCCCCTCATGTATAATGATATATATTTTTTGTTCTTTGATGCCTGATACCTGACCCCTTCAACACCTCATGGTCACACAGGCTGGTTTGCTTCTTCCAAGTCAGTTTTGTTGCTTCTGAGCTAGATGGCCGCTTGTTTACTTTCAAGCCTTTAAGATCCCAGGCACTATATCTTTTGATAGCTGGGCTCCATCAACTTTCTTCATCACATTTGATTATGCACACATTTGTCATCAGTGATTATATCAGGAGGGTGGACACGCAATGTTATGATTTTTAGTTCTTTGATGCCTCATAACTGATCCCTTTGACACTTTGTGGTCATAAATGCTAGTGTGCTTCTTCCATGTGGGCATTGCTGCTTCTGAACTAGAAGACCGCTTGTTTACTTTCAAGCCTTTAGGGCCTCAGACAATATATTTTGCTAGCTGGGCATCATCAGCTTTCTTCACCACTTTTGCTTATGCACACATTTGTCTTCGGTGATCATGTGGGGACGGTGAGCATCATAGAATGCCAATTTAAAAGAACGCTGTTTTCTTGCATTGAGGAAATCCTTGAGTGGAGGTCCAATGCCCATCTGTTGTCTTAATACCAACTCCATAAGTATATGCATGTAGATCTATTTCCCCATCACATATATATTTACCTATGTACATGTCTGTATTTAGATCTCTATAAATGCTCTTTAAACACCCCCCACCCCAGTTCTTTCCTCTATTTCCTTTTACATTCCTCTTGTTCCTCTCTCATGCTCAGGCTTCTATGGGTTCCAGTAATTTCTGTTACACTACTCTTGATCAATCCCTATCAGGCCTCTCACACCCAAGGTGGTTGGTTTAAACCTACTAGTTGCTCCTTGGGAGAAAGGTGAGGCTGTCTGTTCCTATGAAGACGGAGTCTTAAAACAGCTACTCTGTCCTATACAGTTTCTATGAGGCACATCCGACTTAAGGGCAGAAAGTTTGAGTTGTGCGTGTAGCAAGCCACTTCTAACACGGACACTTCCATCAGAGACGCTAGACTTTGACATTGATATGATTGCTGATCAGAATGTTTGGATTTCTCACTTGTAACAGTAGTGACTATATTTTGTTGATTAGGAAGTGTGTTAGTTCGGGTAGACTAAAGAAACAAATTCATAAACACAAATATGGATATAAGGGAAAGGTTTATATATAAGAGGAATGAGAAAGCATCCTAACCCAGTCCAGTCCAAGGTCATAAGTCCAATATTAGTCCATATGTCTAATACCAATCTACAATCTCCTACCAACTCTTGAATCACATACAATAACACTGGGACAATCACAGGCCAGTGAATGCAGAGTCTTGTGTAGCCAGTGGCGGAAGAAGCGTCCTGGCACTGGCAGGGGTGTCCCCATGGCTCCTCATTTCCAGGGCCAGGGTCCATCAGCAATATCCATTGGCAGTAGAAGCATCTCAGAGCTAGTAGGAGTCTCCTTGGGGCCTCCCAAGCATCTCAGCACTGGCAGGAGTCTCCATGTGGCTTCTTTGCCCCCAGAGGTTTGGTTCCATCAGGGTAAGCCCATGTGGCTTCCCCTTCTGTTCCTCCAGTCACCAGGAAGCAGGATGGACCAGCATGCTGTCATCTCGAAGGAACTGAGTCTCTGGTCTCTCATCTCCATGGGGGAAATATCATGAGATTTCCCAGAATTCTCAGAGAAAGCCATGCCCACACAGAGGTTTCATTGACTATCTCCCAATTGACAGGCTAGACTCCCCCACTACACTCTTAGTCAAATTGGCACCAGAGTATGTGACTGCCACAGGAGGGTAGAGTATACATATATTAATGAGTAAAAGGATGGTGGCCATGTTCATCATTAATTTAAAAATTGTAGTCATCTTCCTTATGGAAAAATTAAAATTTTACTTTCCTGCCTCTTGAGTGGATTACAACTCATGGCAACTTTATGGGTAACAGAATACAACAGTGCCCAATTCTAACCATCTTTACACTCTTTTGAGAGATTTGAGCCCGTCAACTCTTCTGTCTCAATGAGGGTTTTCCTTAAACATCTGTTTTCCTAAACATATCCTTTTCTAGTGATTGGTCTAGGCTGCTGCTGTCCAAAGTAAGCACCTTTTGGATCATTTTGACCATATTTCTTCTAAGGCTGATTTGTTCATTCATCTGACAATCCAGGGTATATTTAATATTCTTTATCAACACTGCAATTCAAAGGCATTCTTCTTGCTCCTCTTTCTCCCCTCTTCCCCTTCTCCTCTTCCATTGTCTGGCTTTCACATGCATTGAGGTGACTGAAAAGATCCATGATTTTGAGGGCTTTCAAGACAACTCCAGCTTATCATGATCACATGTGTCAAAGTAAAACAGCCCTATTGGGTTAAGGAGGCTCTGACTTTGATGGGAGTAGGTCACCAGGACTTGTCTCTCAGGAAGTGCTGGTGAGTCCAACTATCTGCTCTGAGCTTAGCTCTTTGAGTCCTTCCCCATTGCTCTGCCCATGCAAGGCATCCCACAGGGTTGTGTTTGTCAATGAAGGTGAGAAGGGACTTCTATTACTTTCAGAGAGATTTCCATTCATCATCTTCCTTTTGTTTATCTTGCAACTAGGAAAATTACAGAAGTGGGAGTCTGCCCAAATCATCCAGCACCCTTACTGGGTAAGAAGGGTATAGAGCACACCCCACTCTCCCCTACTTTGCATGCATGAATACTAAGTAGGAAGGAATGCGTAACATTTTCTTGGCTCAAGCTTCTGAGATTTGGGGTGACTTTTCTACTACACCATAACCTTGGGGTGCAGATCACATGGCATTAAATAAATGGACATACGCCTATCATCATCCCATCACTTAATTGATATATAGCACAGCCAATCAGATGCTATCTTAGGTTTCAAACGCATGTGCAAACAACTGCGCTAAGTGCAGCAAAACTGACAAGTTATCACCAATTTTCAGATCTTGGGCTTTTTCTCTTAACATAAGAAAGGGTATTAAAATGAGTAGTGGTGCTGGACGAAGTAAGAAGAAAAAAGCATATCACTTTCATATGAAATGGGAGATGTTTACACTACAAGCCACATTCAGCTGAAGTCTAGTAAATACTGGAACCTACTTTCAAAAAGAAAGTAGCCTAACACAAAAAAGTTCTACCTCCTTTACTGCATTATTTGGCTCTACTAATTTATGTGAGTGAGCCTTTTCCCACATAAAGATCATGAAGTCCAAGTACTGTTCCACCATGATTGATGATCATTTGAAAGTGTGCTTGAGTCTGGCTGTCAGCAGCTACTGTCCAGACTATGCATCCCTGGCTCATTCCAGTCAGTGTAAACCATCAGGTAGTGACCAAAAAAAGTACACAGTTAATTGTGTTGTGCTGTGCAATATGGACTCATGTGGTTATGTGAGGTACATAAACATACATTGTACATATGAAAAATTCTCAATGTACTTATGAATAAATGTTATAAATAAATGTTTTATATTTTTGTAGTTGGTAGATCATTTTATAACTAGCTCACATGTTTAAAAAGTGTGATCACCCTTGACCTAGGCCATCTTACATAATATATATAACACCGGTTATTTTTAAAGTGATGAGGAAAATGATAAGGATCAATCATCTTGGCAATCACAACATCAGTGCAACTTGCTGGTAATTGCTAGACAACCTTCCTTCACAAAAAGTGATTTCACTTACTTCTCTAATTATGACTAGGTGATGCCCAACTTCACTTCTTTATCTTGGAAGTTACAAGACTACATCTTCACTCTAGACAGAGGCAACCAGGACTACGGAAAAGCCTTAATGAGCCGGGAGAATTGAGCGTAGAATTCACAGGAGTTTCCAGAAGGAATTAGAACCCATTTCTCACAAACTTGTGCTTAAATTTTCAGTACTTCACAGTACTTCACAGCTCACTTTGTTTGGCTCAGCTTCCATTCTGCCCCGTGCACCTATACACAAATGCACCCTCAAACAGAATTGGGTCGATTTTCTATCAAAAGGTTGTCTTTAGCACAGCCCAGATTCAACCCCACACCCTTGTTGAGTGCTAACTCCTGAGGCTGGTAGGCACTGCGCTAAGGTTGGACAGGTGCAAGAGTGCTGGAGGCCCACTGCCCTCCAGCGCTTAACATTTTGCGAAACACAAAAAAATTACCCGTCTGTGGTTTCACCATACCCAACTCTCCACACGATCATTTCCCCCAATCCTTGCTAGTCCTCCTTTGCTGAAATCTGCGGGAGCTCTAGATCAGAGTGTTGGGTTCCCTCGTTTCCTTTCAGAGTGACGGGATGATCGTGTTGTCGAAAAGTCACCATCACTTAAAATACAGAGTTTAAGCCTCTAAGAAATACACAATTCTTGAGGCTGCCAAGGTGCTTTCGTCGCCCAGCCTCAAAAAACCGAGGCGGCTCAACTGGAGCCACACTGGCAGCTCGCAGTCTTGGGCGCAGAGAGAGGCAGCAGGGTAACCCAAGATCCGAGTGTACCCATCCCTCCTGGACTACTAGGCCCAGCATGCATCGCGCCTTGGCATCGAGCTCCTCTATAGGACTTCGGAGAAAGGGAGCCCGGGAAATGAAGTCCGCGGACATTTTTCGCCCTGTTGCGGAGAGGCGTTTCCAGTCGTTGCGCGCTCCATTATCGCGCCGGTTGCTGTGGGTGATTTGGCCCTCTCACTCCCGCTCAGGGTTTTCGCGGGCGGCGGGAGCATTATGGCTAGCTGGAGTAAACTCCGGGGGGAGGAGAAGGGCGGGGGAGAGGGGAGTGGATGGGGAGGCGGGGTCAGCGGAAGCGGCAGGTTGCTTCCTCTTTCTCTGGCTCCCTCCCCGCCTCTCCCGGAGGGAGCGGAGGGAGGGGGGAGGGAAGGGCAGAGGGAAGGTAGTGACACGTGTCAATCAACCCCCTCCGGGGGGCGCGCGCTCCGGGGCTCGCGCTGAGGGCTCGCGCCCCTGCCTCGTGCCTGCGCCGCCGCTCGTATGTAAATGAGGGCGCGTGACGCGGGACGCAGATGGACAAGGGAAGAGAGAGAATGGCCGCTGCCGCCGCCGCTGCTGCCGCCGCCGCCGCCGCCTCCGCTCAGTGCCGGAGCCCTCGGTGCGCGGCGGAGAGGAGGGGATTCCGGCGGGAACTCGACTCCTGGCGCCACCGCCTCATGCACTGTGTAGGTAAGAGAGCCGGGCCGGGCCGGGCGCGGCGCGGCGGCGCTGCCCGAGGAGTTTGGGCTGAGGGGCTGAGTTGGCTCCCCGGTTGGGGTCAGTTCAATGGGGAGCGCGGTGGGAGCGGCGCGGGCGG
>PVJH01038290.1:0-17267 GCA_004026705.1 Nesogale talazaci | reverse complement strand
TTGGTCTATACAATGGTTACAACCTTTTCTTTGACTGCATGCCCCTTATTATTATTATTTTTTTGCATTCTCCATACTTCTATCTACAATTCCTGGAGGAAAATATTTCAACATTCTGGGGCCTCAATTTTCTAGAATAATACTCTCCTGGAAATTTAGCTCAGCCAAACCTTCACAGATCCATGACTAGAGCAAACTTTCCCTTGAAATATATCTGTGCCGATCTCTCATCATGTATAACTTTTTGCTCATCGAATTGAGTTCAACTACTCAATTGACTTCCGGGACTCGTGTAGTTGAATGTAGTTTAAACCTAAGTAACTTGCTTTTTAACCAAATAGAATAAGCAATAAAGGTGATGGGGGTCTCTTCCCTGATTAGACTACTAAACATTGTGGTTTCTATCTTACTAGTATTCTCCATTGCCTTCTTGGCTTGTACACACAGAAGAAGCAAGCTGCTACATCTGAGGGTACCATGTGGCAAATTCAGCCAACACCCAGCAATAAAGTGAATCATTTCAACAAGTGGGTGAGTTTGGAACACATTGCTCTCCAATGGAGTCTTGAGCTGTCTTTGAAGTAGAAGACAAAGCTATGTTGTGTCCAATTTTCAGATCTGCAGAAACTATGAAATAGTAAATGAATATTGTTTTAAGCAGTTATATTTTGTGGTGATTGGTTACGCAGCAAGAAGGAACTCAATACAGTTTAAAATTTAGTACAGTAGTGAAGTCGAAAAAAAGACACTGATTTTTAATCATTATGCTACAAACATACACCTAATATATTTGACTGTTTGAGGAAAATGATGACACTGGTTTAGTTTAAATGTATCAGTCAGTCAGTAACCTATTTTTCCACATCTTTGGGATGTTTCAGGACATGGCTCCCAGGATCCTTTGCTGGAACAGGAACCGAGATGAAGGCAAACTTGAAACTGTTTTCCCTTGAACACTCCAGTCTATGGAAAGTGGGAGTCAATGTACTGCTGACCCAATTATGGAACTTCTCAGTTTGAAAAGCAATCTCGTGTTCATGGACTTGTGTGAACTTTTCTATGCAGCCTCTAGCCAAGGTGACTCAGCATTCCTTTGCCTCAATATTGAACACTACAAATGTTCAAAATGTAGCATTGTACCATACTAGTTCACATGACTAATGAGGAATGAATGTATTCTGCAATTAATCCCAACAGAAAGGCAACTATGACTGCCAGGCAATTTATGAGCTATCAGTTGCAGTGAAAGAAATTTAAGTAATTAGCCTTTTCTGATCACGGCTTAATACAGCTTTGTTTTTAGTGACTATTTTCTCAGTAACAGTTAAGGGTAAAGGTGGCATTCACAATATAATACTAACATAACTTTCTTGGTTGTAATATACCCCTATATTCACAACTAACAAGAAGATAAAGTTTTTTTACACTGGGCTGTTCATCAAGGGTTTATGCTCTATGTAAAGCAATAGAATAGTCACAATTCTGTTCATGGGGACAATGAACAGAAGTGTCATTACTTCTTCTTTTCTCTCCAGTCATTCCCATCTTAAACTGTCCATATCTGCGCAAACAAAACGAGTCAAGTAAATGTTTGCCAGTTAGATGATCCTTGCTAGCAGAGGAAAAAGAGGTAAAGGACAAGTCTGAAATGGCTTATAAAAGTACCTTCCTTTTCCCAAATGAATGATCGACTTGAAATTTCCTTTAATGTTGAACAATGTTTGTGTCCGTACAGTAGGAGGAAACAATTTTTGTTATACAATTGCCACTTCTGAAATAGATGTATGTACACATATTTATAGGTTTAGTACTAAGGTACCAGATGAACATTGGGCCTCTACTCAAGTACTCCCCTCAATGCAAGAACACTTTGATGTATTAATCTGGCATTCCCTCATGCCCACCTTCCCGACATGATCACTGAAGAGAAAGTGGATGCATAAACAAAGGTGGTGAAAGAAGCTGATGGTGCCCTGCTATCAAAAGGGATAGCATCTGGGGTCTTAAAAGTTTGAAGATAAAGAAGCTGAGAAGCAACAAAACGCACATGGAAGAAGTGCACCAGCCTGTTTGATCACAAGGTGCCGATGGGACAAGGTATCAGGCATCAAAGAATAAAAAATCACATCTTTGTGGATGGAGACCCAAAGTCCATCTGTAAGCAACTGGACATCCTCTTACAGAAGGTTAATGGGACGGAGATGCGCCAGTCAGGGTGCAGTAAAGCAACAATGAAACATACAACTTTCCTCTAGTTTTTAAATGCTTCCTCCCCATACTATCATGATCCCAATTCTACTCTACAGATCTGGGTAGGCCAGAGCATGTACACTGGTACAGATCAGAGCTGGAAACACAGGGAACCCAGGACAGATTATCCCTTCAGGACCAGTAATGACAGTAGCGATACCAGGAGGGGAAGGGATTTACAATGACCTGCATATAACCCCCTCCTTGGGGGGATGGGCAACAGAAAATTCGGTGAAGGGAGAAGTCGGACAAAATAATAATAATTTACAAGGTATCAAGGGTGCAGGGAGGGAGGGGGAAAATTAGCAGCTGATATCAAGGCCTCAAGTAGAAAGCAAATGTTCTGAGAATGATGATGGCAACAAATGTACAAATGTGCTTAGTACAATGGATGGATGGATGTATGGATTGAGATAAGAATTGTATGAGCCCCCAATAAAATTATTTAAAAAAATTTCCACTCCTACTCTCAGGTCAACTCCATAACACTCCCCATAAAATATGTTCCTTGTGATAGATTGCAAAGTGTTCCCATGGGATGGCAATTGGTTAGGGAGGATGAAGCGGTGACACAGAGTACTTGGCCACCATCCATTCTAGCTCCCGAGCCACCTGCTTTCTCGGGGATGCCGTCTCTATTCTAAATCTTCCATTCAAGGCACATTAGAAAGGAACTCTGAGGAGTGGCAATTCTAATTTGCTGCATTTTTTTGTTTCACACCACAGGGGGAAAAAACACACACACCAACAGCTGCTAGTGTCAAGTCAGTGTTTTCAAAAGCTTGGTTGCCTTATGTGCCTCCCTTTTGCTCAAAGGACTAACAACACATCAGTAGCAATGAATACTGAAAGTGTAAGATTGACACACATGCCGCTCACCATCCGAGATCAGTGTGAAGGGGGAAACCACCTCTCAGTCGTATTCACCACTTTGCAGTCCTTCCCCGCCGCCCCCCCCGCCCCCACCCGAGTCAGGCACTAGAAAGATCCCAAAGGCGAGCAAAAGGAACCCCGTTTGCTTACACACACAAACAATTTTGCCAAAATTGGTTGCTGGGAGACATTCACAAGTAATATCTCTGGATTTAAAATGTTAAACCACGCACAGTGTTTTCATGGGCTTAAGTTTGCTCTTTAATTCGGCATATTTACAAGAATGATTAGGTGAGTAGAAATCCTCTCCTTTTTTCCAAGGAGAGAGTGGTGGTTTCGAACTCCTGACTTGCTAAGTATAAGCACGACACCACCAGTGCAGTGGTCAAATGAAAGTTGGTTTGAGAGCTTGCCAAGAAAATTTTGGTATCAAAGAAACCTCCATAGGAAGAATCTATTGTGTTTTAAAACAATCACTGCTTTATGTAGCTATTGTTGTAAAGAAATGCATAGCAAAGAATGGTATGTGACATACATCTTCATTTCCACAGTAATAACAATAATACAGTTATGGTCGAATGCCTATAACATGAAAAGGCAAACGCAATCTTTTCTACTTTAATGGTGGCAAAATACACAGGAAAGCACAAAAAGACTAGAGCTAGGTGTGTACTTAGAAGATTTAGTTTTGAGTCAGGAAATCGCTGGGCGGCCCCAATAGTTAAATATCTGACTAGACCGTAAGTTGGCCCTTTAAATACCCTAGAAGTGCCTCAAACGAAAGACCCAGGGATCTGCTTCTAAGAGGCCATCGCCTTGAAAACCCCATGGGGTGGTTCTATGTGCATGAGTGGCCTTGAGTCAAAATCTACTGATGGCAAGCAGCAACAGTTGGCTAGCCAGACCGCGTTGGACAATTCACCCCTCTGGATGCCAGTCTTCATTCATCACACAGGCAAGAAAGACTCTTCTCACTTTGAAAAATCCTTCTTCAGATTCAGAAAATCAACCTACAGTCTGGAGATATTGTATGCTTTTCAGATTTCGGAATGACAAAACATCTTTTTTAAGTGGTTAAGTGTATTCTAGAGGCAATTACATTGTACTGCAATTGTAAATAACATCTTTGCAATTTGTTTCGAGGAGCTGAGCCAGTGAAGTATTGAGGAAGGATAGTGGTAAGGGAAATAAGTGAGCGTATAAGAGCTTACCAAGAGTTCTAAAATATTCAGGGAGAAAAATTGTTTTTTTTCCTTGGGGGGGCATCACTGCTGTCCGGTGGTGGGAGTAGGAGGCCCAGCCCCACTGCTGGAATTGAACCTCCATCTCAGTGGGCCGCAGTCCTGCGCACAACCACTACGCCACGGGGCTCAGTCCGAAAAATCGTTTTAATGTGCTTCGCAAACTAAGAAAACCAGAAATGTCATAAAGTACCTTCAAAAACATTGTAGCTTAGAGTAGATGATGTCTTAAGTGCAACTATGTACCAGGAGAGTTTTCCAACTCTTTATCTTAGGTCCACATGGATACTATTCTTCTTCTATCTCAGTCTATACCACTTGGTCCTTCCTACACTACTCCCCAAAGATTATTTAGGTATTTCAGTCCTGTAGATCCCACGGCATATCTAATCTTGAAATCTAAATACATGACTTTTGCTTGTAAGTTCGAGAGGTCCAATTTCAGACATGCAAGTTGATATTATCACATAAAGTCCATTTAAAAAGACATTCTGGGACAAGAATTTTGGCCTCTGAGCTACAAGTCTATTTTTGTCATTAAGCACTTCTTATGCTTATTTCTGCCTCACATGCTACAAAAAGGCAGCAGGAAACATGTGATGATCAGCCGTAGACTTTGTGGCATTTTAAAAAAATATAAATTAAACTTTCCCCTAGGGCACTAAGGGAATCTTGTGTGAGAACTACGAAATAATCTTAAATATTTACTCTAATAATAGAGATGGCCCTTTCCAAAGATTCAACTTCTCTGGGTCTCTGCCAGTCCTTTGAGAAGAAGCAAATGGGTAACCCTAATCCCTGACTCTGAAAGCATGGAATAGTTTAAGATGCATTAGAAGGTATAGGGAATGCATGAAGATTGAGCCATCTTGATTGATTGAGCTGTTAAACATTTACTCTATTTATTTAGGATTATATTGCCACCCCCAATAATACAACTTTAGAAAGGATTTCAATAAAAACCCCAGTGATGAGTAGAATTTTAAAGTGAATTATTCAACTTCAAAAGAACTTTAAAAAATTTATATTTTAAGAGCCATGTGGCATTCTCTTAGTACAGTGGTCAGATCCACAGATAGTAAAAATGCGGCAAACAAACAAACCAAAAAAAAAACCCTTGCCACCAAGACTGTTCTCACTAAGTCCTTATAGGAGCAGATAGCCTCACCTTTCTTCGGTGGCTGGTGAGTTTGAACTGATGACATGATAGCCAGCAGCCGAATGCCTAACCCACAGTGCCACAAGGGATTCTTAAACATAAAACAGGCTAATGAAAAACAATAGACATTTAGGTTAGATAAGTTAAGCCTACCTTTTAGGATATATATATAGGATATATATAATATATATATATAAGTGCATCATTGCCCTGGTGGGAGTAGGAAGCCCAGCCTTACTCCTGGCGAGCTGCTGCTGGATTTGAACAATCCTGTGGGCAGCAGTACCCGCACACAACCATTGCGCCACAAGGGCTCAGCTTAGGATAATTCTTAAAAGGCATAGATGCTTACTTTTTTATTAAATCATTTTATTGGGGGCTCAAACAACTATTATCACAATCCACACGTCCATTTATTGTGTCAAACGCTTTTGTACATTTGTTTCCCTCATTATTTTCACAACATTTGCTTTGTACTGGAGCCCCTGGTATCTGCTCACCTCCCCCCGCCCCCCATGAACACTCGATAATTTATAAATTATTATTTTGTCATATCTTACAGCCTCCGATGTCTCCCCAGGAAGCAAGCCGACAGAATCAAAGTCCTCCAGCACCTGTGCTACATCAACAGAGCATGAACACACATGCTCTGTGTCGTCTAGGCATCCACTGAACTTCTCATTTCTTTACTTAATGTAATAAGTAAAACGGGAAGAATAATCTGTTGTTCATATAGGACATCAATTTAATTCCTCAAACATTAATTGTTAAACGTCCCAAAACAGGAGGCAGACCTCTGCTCTCAGGGAACTGACAATTCAGTGGAAGAATTTGAATTGTGAGTAATTTGAAGGCAAACCCGAAGGAGCTGAGCACTATAATCGAGGGAGGAATAGACAGTGCTACAGAAACCCTGCGAAGGAAATAGTTGACTTCAACTGGAAGGCTTGGGAGAGGTTTTCAACAAGAAAGACTGCATTTCAACTAGCCTCTGAAGAGAACAAGCCCAGGAATCACTGGTGCACCGGGGGGAGCGTCTATAGGAAGTGTCTGAGTCAAAAGCTCTGAGTTTTCCCCAAGTTCACCGAGGCTAGTCCACTGCTTGACCTTCGAGAAGAGGAAAATCAAGAAGCCAGGACAGGGTAAGCCACTGGAGGGTATTGATTCCTCGTTTAAAAGGTTGACTGTGAAGTTCATGATCTGCAGTGTACAACCGCACCTAATTTACAGTAAAAAATTTTTAAAAAATACATCATCACCACCATCATCATCCTATAAATATATTTTTAAAAAGCTGAGTTATGGTTGCTCTTCTGCCTTCACAGGTTATCCGATGTGTGCAGGCGCCTCCTCCTGGAAAGGAGCCAACAGCATGTGGTCGTGACGGAGATGCTGTGTGTGCACAGGAGGGGAAGTCTGCTTGGTGATTCCACTGTGGACTTCACTGGTTTGTCCCATTGGTGGGTGGGAATGTTCCTGAGACTCTGGCCTGCGCATGCTCGATTCCCCGTCCGGGCAAGTCCTACTTTAGGGTGGTGAACACTGATCCTGCCAACTCCACCTTCTGTAGGAACAGAGGCGACCTATTATCCATTCCAGCTGCTTACATCAGGGAGATTCATTGTCCGGCAGGCTTTTGGGTGAGTTCTTTTAAAATTGTAGGGTCTTTACTATTTTATTCCTTTTCAATGTAGACTGTTACTGTTAAGAAATTTATTTAATTTTTCATAGAGAACAGGAAACAGTAGCACACTACAGGTGGTCATACATAGTCCTGCCTCAAAAATAAGGCAAATTAGCACACAGTCTAAATATTTTCAGCATATTTTTTTGTTTAGATTTATATTTCCAACATAGCCTGATTTCTTTAAACTTGGATCTAGCTCTGTAACTAGAAGGAAGGCTAGCATATCAAATGGGTAAAAATATTGAGACTCAGTAGATACACTGGCAAATAAAAACATACAGAATAATCATAAAAGATATGTAGACTAGTTATTACATAGGGGGAGGAATGTAAACCTTCAATGCATACTCATAACTATATAATATACCCTATTCTAGAAAAGATAAAAACAAGCTACAAAACTCATAAGACTGCTGGTGGCAATACACACTAGAATAACCATCATGAAAGTCTATTTGGACATAAGGTATTCTTATTCCATAGTAAGGACTCCATATTAAGGAATTTTTTCTAAGAATACGACTTCAAGGAAGAAAAACTCTGTGAGTTTGTTGAGTTCCAGCAGAAACCTTGTAAATGACATCCCTGTTTCCATCTTGATCTGTTTTCTTCCCATAAAAGAACCATCAATGCACTTGAATTACGACAGTGAGGAAAAAATATTTAAGGTACCATGGATTGTGAAAAGAGCAAACATAGCTATCTTGAGACGCCAGTCTTGAGATGAGGACATCAAGTCTGGTAGAGTACAGGGACAGCAAAACAGAGTAAGGCCCCTGATGAGATGGACTTCAGCCTCTAACACAACAGGACTGGGCAGTTGTGCATGGGGTTGCTGTGAGTGAGAACCTAGTCAGTGGCACCAAACAACAACAATAAATTCTAATGGAAGATCATGACATCAGCTTTTGACAAGGCAGGTCAAAGGCATTTACACAGATGTGCAACAGACGGACTTTAGGAGACAGAATTGGGAATCACAAGATGAGAACTGAGATTAAGATAACTAGATAGGAATCTAAATGAGTTTAGAACATGCAATATCAAATTACAAGAAAGATTTTTGTGAAATATTAACACATTTGCATAGGTGCCAGTGAAAGAGTACGGCTACTCGAGCCTCCACTAGCAGTGTGCATCCATGGAGGATTATACGGAGTGAGAGAGAGAGAGCACTACAGCTATGAAAACATCTTGCCTTACTAATACTTTTGACAATAAAATCTACAAAGAAGGGGTAATGAAATTATTGGGTTCCTTTAGATACAGAAATTAGAATTCAAACCCCAATGGTTTTAATCACTTTTATGAGATTATATCAAATTTTCTTCTCAGACCCATAAGGATGCAAAAGAAACTAATTCAAAAATTCAATGTTTATTTACATACTACACATTTCAAAAAAATTGCGGGGTGAAACAGTTTCAATAGGAAGTCAGCAAACAGACAGACACCTGCTTGTCTGTAACACAAGGAACACAGGAATGACTGGAGTCTTCATGGCAGATTTTCAAACGTCTCAGTCACTTGCCAAGGAAATGCCAGCCTTGTTCTGCATTTAAAATCGGGCAAAAAGGGTGTTAGGAAAGGAAGGAGAGGAAAAGGGATTGAGGAAGGGAAAAGATAAAGTACACTTAAGTCTTTAGTAGGAATTTAAGCAGATAAAACAAAAGTCCTAAGCTGAGTACTTTACATTTCTCCTTTTAAAGCTACTGCCTGAAGTTCTTGAATTTGACCCAAGCTTTACATAAAATGACATTAAGCCTTCTAGAGTCTTCCCACTTCATTTCATACATCTTTCCAGATCATTTTAGTCTCTGCTGAGCAATAGTGATGCTGGTAACATGCAAGTTGTAGTTGAGTTGTGGTATAGTCTGACCCGTCAGACACCCCAAATAGGACAGGATTACAGAACGACCATCTGTTAGCATAACAAGGGAGAAAAATGGCTGGCTTTCCCACGAAGTCAGGTCTATGGATTAACTCCTCTCTAACGTGTTAGAACTTGAACTCTTCATATATTTGCAAGGTGTGTAATCTTCTAATATTTTCTATGAAAACAAAAGACCAACCCCCTGGCAATCCTTTGACGGAAAAGTGTTTTGTGCATATGCTACATCTTGAAATTTTTTACCGCAGAATATTTTTCCTTATTTCTCCAGACAGTTTTAAATAATGGTAATGGAAAATATTGTTTGCAATTTAAATCCTACTGTACATTCTTATTTTAAAATCATCAAGTTAGTAAACAATGATTCATTACATTATGAGTGACAATAAAATTTCCCAGATTCAGATAACTGAAATCTTCCCAGATTTATCAGAACTACTTGGTACTTTCTCAGTACTACATTAAAGAAGGGACTTTGTAATTACACCATTTCTTAGACTTGACATAATACAGGTGCTTCAACTCATCTGATGAAATTGGGCAATATGATCTCCTATGTGGACATTTTAATGACTGTTTAAAACAATTTTTAATATGTTTCTAAAATTTTAAAATCAATCTATCTTATATGTATTTTTGTTTCTCCCTCTAATGAGCAAATATTTACACTTAGCTGCTTAAAGTAAAACATATACTATACCTTCTTCATTACTTCCTTTACTTGAAGAAGTCGATACCTGAAAGATAAAACAGAGAAGGAAGCTTTACAATGAATGTTTATGTATGCACACTGCATCCAGGAAGTACTCCCCCCTCCCCCCCATGGAACTATAGAACAAAGCTTACACACAATGTTTCACTGACTTGGAAAGTAATTTTGTTTAGTCTTTTGATTAACAACGCTCATTCTTTCAGATAAATAAAAGAATTAGAGTCAAAAGTAAAAATTGGGGTACCCTAAGGGAACTAGTGAAAACTTTTGGCTTTTAAGTGAAAAAAGAAATAATGTGAGCAAAAAGAAAAAATGTGAGCAAAACTTTTTAAACTCCTGATAAATGGAATTTAAGCATCCTTGAATATTTCCCTTTTTAACCCATGGGAACCACTTAAGGCTTGAGTGCTGAGGTTTTCTTTCAATGGCCGCCTTGGCTGAAGTCTATGAAAAGAAACGTAGAACTCACATGTATTTTAATATGCGCCTACGTGTAGCCACTCATGCTATAGAATTCATTTAGCCATCTTCTAAAACTTCTAAATTAATGTGCTCCATGTATTACAACACAAGACCCTAGAATGAATGAATAGAATTTAATGTAAGGTTGTTGCTGCTAAGTGAAGTGGAGTCAGCGCAAACCTTCTGTGGAACAGAACAAAACTCGGCCCAGTCCTGCCTGTTCTCATGCTCTTCACTGATGCTCTGTTTGAGCCATTGCGGCTGCTGCTGAGTGGAGCTCTCTCGTGAAGGGTCTCCCTTTCCTCGCTGACCCTCTACTTCACCAGCATCACGTCCTTTTCCGGAGACTTGTGTCTCCCGACAACATACCCAAAGGATGTAAGGTGAAGTCTTGCCGGCCTCGCTTCTCAGGAAGGTTAGAGCTATGATTCTTTCAAGACGATGTTGTTTATTCTTCCGGCAGTTGATACTACTTTCAATTTTCTCCACTGGCACTATAAATCAAATTCATCGCTCTTCTCTCGTCTTCCTCCTGTCCAGCTTTCACAGGCACAGGAGGTGGCGGAAAATCTCAGCGGGCTCCCGCACCTGACCTCCTCTGGCTACACTATGGTGAAGGGCAATTCAATTCCACATCCGCCCCAGGGTGTTTCCTATAGGCCTCCAGCCTCCACTCTCCTTTAACTTATTCTGACCGTCCATCCCACTGAACTCTCCTTCTTGGCTGGGTTCGGTCAGCCACTGCAATGGTGACACAGAACACAGAAGCACGATTGAAAATCATGGGATAAGGGAATTGCCAGGTTCCTTCAGAAAAGATCACAGGCACAGTCTTTTTGTCCCCAGCAATGCCTCTTCTCAGCCATGCTGGCAGGCATGACTCTAGCTGGTCCTTTGGTGCTCTTTTGGTCTTCGACCTCTGAGTGATGAAGCCCTTTGGTCTCTTCCCTGCTTGGGCAAGTGTTACACAATCCCTTTAGTAATGACAGCTGCCCAAAGGGGGCCCCACTCTTCAAGCCAGACTTCTGCCCAAAGAGTCAGCTTTACTTGTTTTGTGATTTGGGAAGCCTGCCACTCTCCCTCACAGCTGTCTCACTACCGCAGCATGGCTCCTGAGATTCTTGGGGGAGCTCGGTGGCCTCCACCACCTATGCCAGGAATCAGTCTTGCACGTGACCTGCTGCGGGCTCTTCTTTCTCTACTGTCTCAGGATTCTGTGGTTCTGCTTCTGAGATGGTTCACTCTTAAACCCAGCAGAATGGTAAAATGGACCAACCACAGAATTAATGTGGGTACACTGGGTTATGAGTTGGGCTGCTAATGGAGGCATACTGGGTTATTAGTTGGTCAACAGTTTGAAACCACCAGCCCCAGTATGGAATGATGAGACTTCCTACTCTCATAAATATCAACAGTCTTTGAAACCCATAGGGCAGGTCTACTTTGTTCTACAAGGTCAGCCCTGGAAACCAGTGGATGGCAGTTGAGTGAGTACATCTTATTTCATGCTCCCACCTGATCACTGGCTGAGTTATAAACTATGGACAGAAGAGACACACAAAGTACATTTCCTTCACTGCAGGGGGTTTGGGTCAGACACACATTAGTTCTCAAAGTGATATGCTTGTTCTTTACCACTATAAAGAAGTCTGTGCAGGAATTTACCCAATACAAAAATTCCGTTTGATTCTTGATTGCTGCTACATAAGTGTTGGTTGTAGATCCAAGTAAATGGAATCCTTGACACTTGAATTATTTTTTCTTTATTCTGATGTTTTCTATTGATCAAGTTGTGATGATTTTTGTTTTCTTGACCTCGAGAGGTAATCCTGTGGTTCTTGAGCTTCATCTTTCTGAAAGCTGTAGTTTTTTATCTTCAAGCATTAAGTGCTTACTTTAAGTCCTCTTTGCTGTGTTATCTGCATATAGCCAATGCTATTGAGTTGATTCCAACTCATAGAGACCCTGTGGAGGGTTTCCAAGGTTATAAATCCTTACAATAACAGCCAGTCTCATTCCCCACCTATGGAATGGCTGCTGGGTTTGAACTACCAACCTTGAAGCAAGCAACCAAATGCTTACCCAACAAGAGTTCCTTATTATCTGCATATGTATAATAAAACAAACTCACTGCCATTGCATCCATTCCACCTGATGGGGCCCTAGCAGACTGTTAATCAGCCTTCCTCCAATCCTAATGTCTCATGGTTCATCATATAGTCCAATTTCAGCATACAGACTGAATAAGTATGGTCAAAGTATACAACCTTGACCTACATCTTTCCTGATTTTAAATCTAGTGAGATTCTTTGGTTCTGTTTGACTGACTGCCTCTTGGTCCATGTACAGATTCTGCATGAGCACAAAGAAATGCACTGCAATTCCCATTTTTCTCAATATTATCGATAGTTTGTTATGATCCATTTAGTTGAACACCTTTACATAGTCGATAAAACACAAGTAGCCATTTTTTGGGGGGTAGTCTCTAATTCAGTAATGATGTCCCTCCATTGCATGTCTGCTTCTTAATCCAGTTTGAATTTCTAGCTGCAACAATTTTGGAATTATCATCAGCAAAATTTGAATTCCATGTGATACTAGATAATTTCTGTATTCGATTGAGTCATCTTTCTTTCGAGTGGGAACAAATATAGCTCTTGTAGTTGGACGGCCACTGCTGCATCAGTTTGTTGAAACATTTCAATTGGTATCTATGTTTAAAAGGAAGGCTTTTCTGATAAAATTAAAAAATATTAAGAATAAGAATACTTATAAAAGGTTTTCCCCCCTATTATCACTTTACTGGAAGATTGATTAAAATTGAGAATAGTAAAAGTCTACACATATAGTTTAAGAATAACACTGAGCATTAACGTAATCACCATCAAAGCCAATAAAAAAAGGAGAACACATGGGGAGGAAGGGAAAGGAGGTGGTCTTGACCTACTCAGGGATAAGGGAACAACAAGTGAATCAAAATCAGTGACAAGGTGGGTGGGAGAGGCCCAATAGGGATTGAGCAAGAGTAATGCAGCAGAGAGAAAATACTGAAACCCTAATGGAGGCTGAGCTTGATCGTGGCATAAGAGGAAAGTAAAAGGAAATGAAGGAAAGAACTGGGGCGGTAAAAGGCATTTATAGAGGTCTAAATACAGGCATGCACATAGATGAATATATTCATATATGACAATGAGGAAAATAGATCTATGTGCATACACTTAAGGGATTAATTTTAACACATTGCGGACAGATCCCAAGTGTATTCGGTCTTGAATGTGTTAACTTGCAGTTGAGTTTTGGATCTTCACTACTTTCCCACCCCTTCACATTGATTTGGTTGCTTGATTTTTAACTTCTTGATTTTAAAATATCCAGTCTTTAATGTGTTAAGAATCCAGACGGGCATTGGACCTCCACTCAAATACTTCCTCAAGGCAAGAACACCTTTTTCTACTAAATTGGCATTCTGTAATCTCACCTTTCTAACATGATCACTGAAGACAAATGTGTCCATGAGCAAAAGTGGTGAAGAAAGCTGATGGTGCCCGGCTATGTAGCATCTGGGGCCTTAAAGGTTTGAAAGTAAACAAGCAAACTTCCAGCTCAGAAGCAAGAAAGCACACATGGAAGAAGCACACCAGTTTCTGTGACCACAAGGTGTCAAAGGGATATTGTTGCATGTCCACATTCCTGATATGTTCGCTGATGGCAAATGTGTGCATAAGCAAATGTAGTGAAGTAAGCTGATGGTGCCTGGCTATTAAAAGATACAGCATCTGGGGTCTTAAAGGCTTGAAAGTAAACAAGCGGCCCTCTAGATCAGAAGCAACAAAGCTCACGTGAATGAAGCATACCAGCCTGTGCGACAACGAGGTGCCGAAGGGATCGGGTATCAGGCATCAAAGAACTAAAAATTATATCATTATAAATAAGGATGGGGTACATATTAGGGAACAAAGTCCACCAATAGGAAAAACGACAACCTCTTACAGAGGGGCTGTAGGGAGGAGAGGAGCCATTCAAGGTACAGTGTAGCAACAATGAAATATGCAACTTTCCTCTGGTTCTCAAATGCTTCCTCCCACCCACTATGATGATCCCAATTCTACCTTACAAATCCAGCTAGAACAGGGGATGTACACGACAGCTGGAAACAGGGGTAATTCAGGACAGATGATCCTTTCAGGACTAGGGGTGAGAATGGTGATGCTGAGAGGATGGAAGGAGGATGGAGTAGAAGGGGGGAACCTATTGTAGGGATCTACATATGACCTCCTCTTTGGAGTATGGACAATGGGGAAGTGGGTGAAGGGACACACCAGAGAGTGTACGATGACAAAATAATGACAATTTGTAAATTGGGGGGGGGTAGTGAGGAGGGAGGGGAAATATGGAGAGCTGATACTAGGGGTCTAATATCAGGTAGAAGGAAGATGCTTTGAGAATGATGTTAGCAACAAATGTGCAGATGTGGTCTGCATACAATTGATGTATGTATTGATTGTGATAAGAGTTGCATGAGCCCCCCCCAAAAATGATTTTCTAATAAAAGGATCAATCCAACAAGAGGGCATAATCATAACAAATATTTATGCATTCAGTGGAAAAAAATTTAAAACACATCCTCTTGACTTTATTGAAATATTAAACTATATGACAGGTGGATTATGTCCCAATCAAACAGTTTTTAAAAACAAAATAAGTTTTAAAAAAAGCAACAAAAATAAGAAAATATTTTCATAGCAAAAGCAACAGATTATGATGATTACCTGAGGTGGGAGGGGAAGGGCTGGAAGGGGAAGTAGCATACTAGAGAGTAGGTAGGTGTTAATGTGAGAGAAAGGAAATATAATATACAAGATTGTGGGAGGGGGTTAACAAAACAAGTCATGGGGAGCTTTGCTAAGTTGGTTAAATTGTTAGGTGTCAACTTATTATGTGATCTATAGATGACCACCTAATTTGCAATTAAAGATTGGAGGGGGAGGGTTGGAATAAAATGAATACATTTTCTACCTTAAAAAAGGGGGAGGGGCATGCTAAATTCCTCCCCAATTACAATGTTTTCTCTTTAGTGATAATCACTAACCTGATTTTATAATAGACTTTTCAATTTTCAAATTTAAAAATCAACTTCGAATTCTCTGAATTATCTTACTTGAAAAGAGGAAAGACTCGTGTGTAATATTTGTGAGTCCTGGAGCAACGGTGAAAATGGAAGAACATATACTCTACAACTAACTCTTGGTACACCTCATGCCAACAAAATGATAGGAAGCCCTGACACAGATGTTAAATACCCAGCTACTAGTGGAAAGGAGGGCAGGGTCACTCTTCCTAGAGGAACCCTGGAAGAAAGGCCCAGTGGTCTAGTTCTAAAAGGCCACAGCTGATGACAATGCCTTGAAGCACACAGAGTTCTACTTTGAAACGCATGGGGTCCTGATCATTAAAAGAAACTCAGCAGGAAATAGTTGTTGGTATTTCACAAAGTAGAAATAGAATGTCAAATTTGTTCCATCTTAATACCTTTGCAATGACCTAGAAGTTCTCATTAAAACTTCTAGACAACTTGAAACACATACCAGAATGTGAGAGAGAAGGAGAAGAGGCAGGCAGTCATTGTGCCGCCCTCTTTCATCCTGCTCTAGGGGACACCGGCACTGCCAGGGCCTCATCTGCACAGACAGGGTTTACCTACCATCCACCTCCAAACAGGACACAGCAGGATCCTGCAGAAGTAATTGATAATACACAGTCAAGAGTGCACGCGTAAAGAGACACCCAGGCTAGCCCTGGGAAGGGCCCTGATGTCAGACCAAGTCATTTCAGACTTGGTGGCAGGCAGATCATGGTCTAAAAAGAAAGCATATGCTATTGATATATCCAGGACTGTTGTGTGGTATTTTGTTCCTGAGGGACGGATATGGCCTGAAGAGGGTCAAACCTGGTCCATTTAAAAAGCAGGACCCGTCGTCTCTTGCATGGAACAAGCTTGCAGGGAGATGGCCAAAGGCATCAAGAAGGTTGGGATGATGGGCACACTGTTACAGTAAGGCCTTCAGGAAAACGGTGAAGAAAACAAATCATCCAACACGCCAAGTACACTTGCTCCTTCTGCAGCAAAAGCAAGTTGAAGAGACGTTCTGTGGGCATCTGGTCCTGTGGTTCCTGCCAGAGAACAGTCGCTGGTGGGACCCAGAACTGCAATACCACCTCTGCTGTCACAGGAAAGTCACTATCAGAAGACTGAAGGAACTGAAAGGCCAGTCGAAGCTCTACTACCTGAAACCTCTCTGGCTCGCAGTAGATGGGTAGATTTATGTAAAAACAAAATTAGAAAGCAGGGTCCAAGGCAAGGGCTGTTCTGCCTGATTCTAAAGATGGTACTGGATAACAATAACTCAGCAAGTAGAAACATAAGTATTTTAGTAATACTAAAATAATAGTTTAAAACACCCAAACTTATAGCCATCACATTCTTACTGACACACACTGACCGCGTAAGACAGGGCGGAACATCCCCTTTGAGTGTCTGAGGCAGCTTATGGAAGTATAAAGGCCCATCTTTTGCAGAGTAGCCGATGATGTCACACAACTGACCCAGGGGATTGCAGCCCAATGTGAAACTGCTCCACCACCAGGGATCCTTATGATAATAATATCGCCCCTCAGATAAAAAAACAACCCTGAGGGCATCATGGTTAAGCATCAGTTACTAACCAACCCACAAGCCACTTCACAGGAGAAAGATGGGGGTGGCTGCTTCACAAAGATGGCAGCCTGAGAAATGGTATGGGGCAGTTTTACTGTATCCTATAGCCCTGCCAAGAGTCAGACTCAACCTTAACAAGAATGGGTAAATAATAAATTATTTAAAGTAATATTCCTTCGTCCATTGTTTTAAGAAAAGACTGATCAGATATGCTTTATTCTATTTTCCTTATGTCATAGAAAAGGTTGATAAGGTTATGTAAATACAAAAAGATTCA
>PVJH01038289.1:0-17276 GCA_004026705.1 Nesogale talazaci | reverse complement strand
AAGGTGAACGTCACAGAATGTCGGATTATGAGAATAAAGTATTCTCATGCTGAAAGAGTACTTGAATTGAGGTCCATTGAGGGAACACGGCGATGGGGACACTTCATGATGGCTACCCTCCAGAGTGGGTTCTACTGCACTCCTGGATGTGAGTAATGGTTATCTGATATTGAGCAGACATAGCAAGTGGATGGGTGCAAAACTTTTATGTTCTTCAATCACTATTTTACAGGCCTTCTCTTCTGCTTGGGCAGCTAATCAAAATGACTAAGGACAACCAGGATCCTTATTTTCCTACTCATTGTGCACTGGAATCTCTGGAGTTCTTGTCCGCTTCTTTATCTTTTCCTTCCATAGATTGAGCTCAGATTCTTTTCACTTTGCTTCATTCTGAATTTGTATATCCTGTTTCTCTACCCTATTGGAAATCCTGTGAAGTGGTCTATGTATGCTCCTCACTTGGTGACTTGCAATTTACAAGGTGGGAAGTGTGTGAACAATCAGCAGGAAGTCCACCTCCACTCTTCCTTTCATTAAATTTTTCTTCTAGGTTAATTTGGTATAATTATTTATGCTATAATATGATACTCGAGGTCCCAGGATTATCATTGATATGTATTTTATTTGGTTTCACAGATCTTTGTTGTATAGTAATGCTATGGTATATGCAAAGCTGTCTGTCCTCTTGGAACATGAGGGATAATTCTTATGGGTAATCGATTTATAGTTAATGGTTCTTCTCATCTATTTCTTTATATTTAGGCTTAAATAAAAATACATTACTGCTAAGGTTCCATTTCATAGGTTTATTCCAAACTAAATATGTTTGAATATATCTCTGCAATCAGTGAATGGCTTCAGAAAAATTAAAGTATACACTGTCATAGTTTCTTTTGGGTACCCTAAAAACACAAACACTCAAAAGAGTGGCTTTTGAGAAATATTCAAAAAGTTAAAATAAATTTTAAGATAATTGAAAACTATATTTTTGTCATCAAGTTTTTCTGAGACCTTTTTAAACTTACAACAGCACACTTTCTCATTCTTTGAAGACAAGTGTTTTTCTTTCTTTTTTAAAACAAATCTCTTTCTATTAGAATTTTGCATGGTAAATTTACTCTACAGCCCTGATATTTTCCATTTAGGCATGTTTTCATCTTTCAAATTCAAATCATATTTAAAAGGAACATTATTTGAGTGCCTTGAGTATGCTCAAACTGATATCTTGATATGAGTGTAAATTGGAAAGTGCGTAATCTTTGAGGAAGAAGTATAGAGATGCAAAACCACTTCAGAGGTATATAAGCCTAGATGATAAACGTTCTACAAAATAATAACTTCACAACTTGAGTATTTAATGAATATGCAAATATTCAATATTATGTGCCTATGTTTTTTGAACTACCCTCGTATAATACTTCATTTCTTTCTGACTTCTAGGTTTTTGTTTGTTTTACTTCTGGGTTTCTATGATAAAAATCACCACTCTCTCTCACTGAAGACCCATTATGCATCCATTGCTCACTTACCTTGTCCTCTGACTATTTCACATTGATAGCAGTAAAAATTCTATGCAACCATGGTAGTTAAATAACCTGTTGTCAATTTGAGACTGAAGTGTGAATTGAGTGAGGTTTATTCTATCAATCAGGTCACAGCTTGACCTCATTTGGAGACATCTAGCAAATAAATTGCTGGATGTAAGACACACACTCACTCTCTTTGACATTACTGAGGATGAGCCTGATGGAGCTATGCGGATCTAGTAAGAACTCAGAGAGCTGGAGGAGCCACGTGGAGACTCACACCAGGGATGAGATGCTTCTCCCTTTACTGTTCTACGTTTACTGGGTGCACACGACTTACTACTCACAGGCCTGTGATCTTTCTGCATTAGGTATCGTTGTATGTGTTTTGTGAGTTTGAAGAGGAATTTATAGATTGGTGTTGGACATATGAGCTCATATCAGACTAATGAATTTGATCTGGACTGAGCTGGGATATTTTTTCATTATTCACTTGCTCTTGTGTGTAAAGCTCTTTCTTTTTTTTAAAGCTCTTTCTTATACACATATGAATGTCTATGAATTTGTTACTCTAGTGTACCCAGATGAGCACAACAACTATTTTGTGCATCATAAGTGATGCACACATATCAGCCGCAAATGTCAGTGTCTGAGCCAATAACACTGGCAGTCATCATCAATATTTTGTATGTTTCTATTTGGTTGGGTCATGACTCTTACTGATTTGGCAGTTATGTGATGATGTAATTTAGCAATTATGGAATGAGTCAATAATCTTCTGTTTTGTGACCTGATGCATCCCTCCTTCATTTTCACTCACATGACAGGAATTTTCACATAATAATCACTTTGGAAATTAAGCATGTTAATAAATATGGAGTGGGAAATATATATTATTCTGCAATTTTCTCTTCTTTAAACTTTCTAAATTTTTTTGGTTTTCAGGATCATGTTTATGTGTCTTGTCATAGAACTCTCTGAATTCCTGCCTCCAGTTTCTTGTTACTGTAAACTGCTGCTATAAACATGGGAAAGCACCCTCCACTCATGTTGTGTCTCTTAATTCTTTGGGATATATGCCTAATAGTGGTATTGCTCATTTTCATCCCACCAACAGAGTATTCTGACTGTGCAAGTACTTTTGCTCAATTCTGGGTCAGCCCATGGTATACCCCAAATACTTCACTATCTCTTTAAGAAAAATACATCAAATATCAATATTAGCCTTCAGGAGCCATTGTCCATAATTTCCATGTATAAGAGGTAGTTGAGTATACCGTGAACAGGTGAGGTGCACCTTATTCCTCAAAGTGACATCTCTGTATTTTTAAGATTTGAACAACTCCTCACCCCCCAAAATTTGCCAAGTACAATGTCATTTCATTTCTTAACTGCTGCATCCATAAGTATTGATTGTGAATTCAAGTAAAATGAAAGCCTTGACAACTCCAATCTTTTCTCCATTTATCATGATACTAGCTATTGGTTCAGTTTTGAGGACTGTAATTTCTTTATCTTGTGGTACTATCTATACTGAAGACAATCATCTTTGATCCTAAAAAGTGTTTTAAGTCTGCTTACCATTCAACAAACAAGATTGTGTCATCTGCATATTTTTCTTTAATAATGAGTCTTCCAATGCTGTTAATGTATGCCTTTTCTTACAGTTCACATACTCAAATTATTTTCTCACAGACACATTGAATCCATGTGGTTAAAGGATACAACCCAGCCCAAATCTTTCTTTGTTTAATTTGACGAAATATCTCTTATTCTTTATATAGGCCCTGTATGAACACAGTTAAGTGTTTGGGGATTTATGCACTTTACAATGTTACCCATAATTTCTCATCATTCACACAGTTGAATGCTTTTGTTTAGTCAATAAAACACACTAAACATCTCCTACTCTCTGCTTTAAGTCAATATCCATTTAGCATCAGAAATGAGATCTTTCACTCCATTTCTTCTGAATTGGGCATGGATTTCTTGCAGTTTCTGTTTGAGGTACTGCTTCAATCCCTGTTCAAATGATCTTCAGAAGAAATGCTTTGCTTGTATGTGATACTAGTGAAAGGTTTGATCATCTCTTCCTCTTTATTTCCTACATTACTGGAGACAGCAAATGTGCTTCTGGGTTCTCCATTCTGTTCCATTACTCTATGTATCTGTCATTGTAATATTCCCAGGCTATTTTGGCTACCATAGTTGTGTAGCAGGTTTTGAAACTGGGAAATGAGAAGTCTCTTATTTTCTTCTTTCTTATAGTTCTTTCTTTATGTAGGGCCTCCTTCCTTTCCATATAAAGTTTATGATTAATTTTTCAATTTCTTAAAGAATGTTGGAATCTGGTTCTAGGTATCACTAACATAGTTTTCATAATGTTGACATTTTCACAATGTAAAGTCTTCTGATCCATGAACATGTTATCTTCTTTTATAAGGATGGTATTTTCTTCCATTTACCTAGGTTTCTATTGGTTTCTTCTAATAGTGTTTTATAATTTCCTTTGTATAGATGTATAATTTCTCTGTCTAATATTTATTCCTAAATATTTCATCTTTGGTATTGCTATTTTTTGAGACAATATTTTATCAAGAGCCCTTATCAGCATTCCTAAACTCTAAACAATGGGAAGCTAAAATGTAAAAATAAACATATTATGGATAGCTAGTCAAATATCCTTAAATATTTTATTGCCTTTATACATCCAATGCATAATATGTAAGCTAAATTCAGTTTTTTTATGAAGTAAACATTTTTGCATAACCTGACTTGTCCTTTTCTTTCTGTTCCTTTATATTTTGCTTGACTTTCAGAAATTATGCCCGGATAGTGTTATCTTCAGATACTGTCTCTTGAACTTGCTTGAGATCAGCAAATGTTTGATTATATTCTTTTAATCCTGGCTACTCTTGAGCTCTGTGGTGCAGTGCCTGGATATTTGTTGGATCTGGTTCAAGAAAACAGCTGTCAATTACTCCCTGCAAATTAAAAATATTTATTTTCCAAGCTTAAATATCCAATACACAGATTAAAGCTATAGGCTATAGCTTGGATCTATCTGCTTTCTCCATATAAACCTTTGAACTTTCTACATGCCTTAAAACTTTTGCATATTTAATGGACATGTCCCAGGTCTGGAGTTTTAAGAAAGTATTTCCAATTTTTCAAATATCTTCTGTTATCAATAAAAAAATATCTACATCTTTTAAGTATATCTTGGCATCCTCAGGGAAATCTGGATGCCTGTCACTAGATCCAAATTTGGGTTAAATTCTCCAATCTTCCTTCTTCTTTCTAGTCTCTGAATTCTGCAGTAATATACCAAATTGGCAGGTATTTTCACCTTTCACTTCTATATTTTTTATATATTTGCCACACCCATTCCTTTAACAACTTGGCCAAGTTCCAAATGTATACCATCCACATGAGAAGTTTGAAATATTACCATAAAGAACTATGAAATTTGTTCATGAATCCTGCATTTGCCATGCTCAATGCACCTTCCTGTTCATGCTTATAATAGAAATATTCATTTTTCAATTTTTTCGACATAAATACTTTTTGCCTGTCATAGTCTCATTTCACAAGTCTCCTCCCTGAATTTTGAATTTCTTAATAATTTTATGGAAAGGACATCGTTGGAAATGGGGAGATTTTGCAGTTGCAGATCCATTGCCTTTTTTTCCCATCCATAATGTACAAATGTGTTCTGCAATCTTAGGGACAATATCTCAAACAACTCTAAGACAATTCTATCAACTTGCTCTCCTTGGATGTCCAGATAAAAGAAGATTTAGGGGTTGCTGGGGTTGAAGGGCTTAGTTTTGGGAGTAAGGATGAAATGTGTTGACACCCACATGCATTTAGAAGAGGTGTGAAAGACACCTGGTATTCTGATTATACATAACATTATTTTTCTGATTTTCTTCTCAGAGTCTTTTAGTTAATGTAAAGGAATCCAGTTAATTTTTGGATGTTCTTGTACCCTGCTTCTTTCCTGAATCTCTTTTCATGTGTCTTTGGTGCTTTCAGTGTAGAGGATCTATCAGCTCCTAATAGAGAATGTCCCCTGTGTCTTTGTAAATTCAGATGTGCACTCCTGCCCCCACTCCTTTACCTCTCATACCTCTGACGAAGACTTTCAATACTTTTTGGAATAGAAATGGTGACACGGGGCATTCTTGCCTGATTTCTGTTCACAAAAAAGGCTTTCAGATTCTCATAATTGAAAGTAATGCTGACCATTCATTGTGTTTATATGGTCTTTGAACATTAGTGCTCAATGTGTCATATCTATATTTTAGATAGACTCCAAATTTAGGTGATATATGCAAGGACATATTTTGACTCCCGTGCACTTGTTATTTTCTTCAACTTCAACCTGAACTTCTATAAGAGCAACTGATAGTATTTTTTCACAGGCAGCCCTTGTCTTCTTTTGACTGATCATATTGATCTTCTCCCTTGTCTCTTCCCACAGTTATCGTGAATAAATTCCTACATGTTGCATCTGCCAAAGTTTATGTGTTTAGTCCCTATTTTCATTGCTTAAAAAGAAAGTGATTGTAATGAAGTCATTGGTTTTAAAAAGATTTGATCACGTGTTCGCCCACCACATTTCTATCACTATAGTAGTTAAATAATTTGGTGTCAAATTGGGGAGGGGTGGAGTTTAGTCTGTCAATCAGGTCACACCTTGATGACATCATTTGGAGGCACCAAGGAGATAAATAACTCTCTGGAGGTGGGGGACACCCACTTAGTCCCAGCAAGACATTCCAGATGAAGCCATGCTAAGGCAGCATAGAGACCCTTACCAGCGCTGAGATATTTTCAGCACCACTGAATCAAAAAGACCTTATACATGCTGGCCTATGATCTTTCTGCATTTGCTGTCATCATATGACTGCATGAGTCCAAAGAGAAATCTATGGACTAGTCTCTGACATATAGGCTAATATAGGACTTATGGACTTGATCTGGACTGGGCTGGGATATTTTCTTAATGTACAATAACGATTTGCTATAAACGTCTCTCTTACATACATAGGAGTGCTCATGAATTTGTTGCTCTAGTCAACCCAGACTACCACAATATGACAGTTTGGGAGCGGGGTACTAGAGAAACAAATCATGAAGATGGAGAATGGATGCTTGTTTGATCGCTGTCTCCTGACAGTCATTATTCTTTTCCTAGAGAGGTCAGATGTGTCTTTGAGTTGACTGGGTTGCTTTCTGGGAAGAATATTTTAAAGTATTCTTAAGCCTGTCTGAAATGGTGAAAATTATTATGATATATTTTGATCGCTGGTGACAAAATTGTCCCTTTGAATTTCTCAGAGATCATGCTTCTTAATACAAAAGTGGCCACCATGGCTGACAGAAAGCCTGATCCTACCTTTATGCAGTCAGAAGTCTAAGGTCATACTTCATAGCAATATAATAGTTTGGGTAAGGATTAAGATAGGAAATTATTAAACTTGACTATCTTAAGAATGGAACTTAGGGCTGAGCCCCGGTGGCGTAGTGGTTGTGCGCGGGACTGCGGCCCACTGGGATGGAGGTTCAATTCCAGCTCCCAGGAGCAAAAGGCTGGGCCTCCTACTCCCACCACCTGAAGGCAGTGATGCCAAAAAAAAAAAAAAAGAATGGAACTTAGGGTCTGCCTTTACTGTATTTATACTAATTTCTTATGTGTATTGTTGTAGATATAATGCTTGATAGAAAGATTGGGTAGTAAAAAATATATTTTATTCGCTTGCTTGCTTTCAGTCTTTGCAATTGGATCCTTAAATGGTAGTAGGAAACTGCTATAAGAAGAGTCTGAAAAGCTAAGCTTCATCCACTGTCTAGAGGTCGCAGGACATTCCAAGTTGAAGAGACTTGCCTATGAGACTGTTGACAGATTGAAGAAAAAGCTGCTCTTTGATTTTTTGTATTTTGAACTAGTGATTTTTGCCTGACTCTGGAAAAAAAATCCAGAGCTCTGAAGAAACTTCTTTTTAGTACTGAACATTAGAGCGACCCTGTGGACAGGGTGAAATGTTAGCTAGGTGACCACCTAGATCCACTTGTTGAGGAGAAGTGAGAAAGATGCAGCCATAAAATGACAGGTTGAGTCCGGCCACTGAACTCCCATGGACCTCAATTACAAGAACTAGAAGAGCAAATGAGAGCAGGTTGACTGATCTGAAGTTTATGACCTATCTCAAAGGGGTTCAGTTTGTTGACAACTTGTGATAGTGTCCATGATCTAAAGTCTAGGTGAGCAATCGGCACTCTGGTGAGGCTGAGCCAGGTAGCCCACATTGAGTTGGCCAGAACCCGACCAGATGAGGAGAAAATTGTTGAACCTGAGAACATACGCATATTGTCATTGACATTATGAATGCACGGTCCTGATTTGACTTTGCTTATTGTTGCAGACTTCACAAGGTTCCAACTGGGATGAATATTCTTCACATCAAAGAATATGATTGTCTTCTCAGAGCACTAGGTGGGCAATACAAAAATTGGATACCCAAAATTGGGAGAATAAAGCATGATATGGCTGGCTTATAACTTTCATAGGTGGGGCAATATGTTCATAGGATTATGTTGTAGGTGTTCCCATAAATATAGAATAATTTTTTGTTTTGTCACTTGTATAAAGAAAACTATTTAAATGAGGATGGCACATATTGAATTGCATGCTTTTTAGATTTATCTTGTTAGGTAGAGATATGTTTTTATTCTTGTTTTGTTAAAAATTATGAATTTCCAAAGAGTTGTATAAAAGTGTCAAGTTGACCAGGGGTGGTCAGTTGTAGTTACATAATCTGGTGCCAACTTGAGAAGGGGTAGAGCTTAGCCTGTCAATCTGGTTGCAGCTTGATGACCTCATTTGGAAGGGCTAAGGATATGAATAGCTTACTAGAGGCAGCATACACACACTCACTGCCTTCAAGACATTGCTAATAACCAGCCTGATGGAGCTACACTGAGAAAGCCAGACTCCTGGGGCTGGAGAGGCCACGTGGAGATCCATGCCTGCACTGAGATACTTTCACCATGACTGGATCCACAAGCTGGTTCACCCGCTGTCCTGTGGTCTTCCTTATTTGACATCATTGCATTGCTAAGTCTAAAGGGACATTGATGAACTAGTATTGGTCATATGGGCTAATATAAGACTTATGGACTTAATCTGGACTGGGATGGGGTGGTTTCCTAATGTACAATAACCCTTTGCTATGAAGATCTCTATTACACACATATGAGTGTCTTTAATTTTCTTTGTCTAGTCAACCTAGACTAACACAATTTCCAGGACCACATTTTTTTTCTACCAACAGGGCCATATTTTGCTACTAAAGATCTTTCCTTTTTTGCTTCCAACTTTCACATTACCATCAACAGTAATTATCAAAGCATCTTCATTTTTGTCAATTTCACATAGAAGACATTTAATAAATTCTTTAATTTCTTTATCACTATCTTAATCATTAGCATAAAATTTTAATAGTTGTATTTCTGCACTTCTTTGTCAGCACAAAGATATAATCAGAGCCAGTATTGGACTTCAAGATAGAATTTGAAATATTATTGATTTATTTTTAAGCACCTTAGAGTCCATATGAGAAATAGAAAATTAAATAAATGAAATCATGCTGAAACATAAGCAAAGTCTTAGACCCACATGAGGAAGTGTAATAGTTTGGTTTTTTGGCAATTTGAGTGGGCCAGAATTCCCGCATGATATGATTGAACATATTCTGGCCAACTCCATAATGGAATACTCTGTAAAGCAGTCAAGGTGAAGTAATACCTGTTAATCTGGTTGTAGTTTTTATACAATGGAAGCAGGTTTCCTTCAGTCTGTAGCCTACCCTCAGTATATAAATTGACAGTGTGCAGAAACTGACACTATATATATATGACTTTTATAGATCTTATAGCAATATATACATCATTTGTATCAAGAATATTTGTATATATGTTACCATCATTATTTTCAAAGCCTTTTCTTTCTACTTGAGCCCTTGGTATCAGCTCCACTTTTTCCCCTTCATCCTCCACCTTCCCATCCTTGTGACCCCTTGATAAATTATAAATTATTATGATTTTCATATCTTACACTGTCCACTGTCTCCTTTCACCCATGTTTCTATTGTTTATATCCTTAGGGGGTGGTATGTGTGTTCATTATTGTGACAGATTCCCCATTTCTCACCCCACTTTCCCCCTACCTTCATGGTATCTCTACCCCCATTGTGGTTCTTGAGGGGTTTATCTGTCATGGATTCCCCATGTAGAGAGTTCTTATGTGTGCCTATGTCCATGCTCTGGTCTAGCCAGATTTGTAAGGTAAAACTGGGATCACGATAATTGGAGGGGAGTAATTAAAAAGCTAGAGAAATGTGTGTTTCATCAGTTCTATACTGCACCCTGGCTGGCTTGTCCCTTTCTTGTGACCCTTCTGTGAGGGGATATCAAATTGCCCACACATGGCTTTTGTGTCTTCACTCCAACCCCTCTCCTCACATGGATAAGATTGATTGTTTGGGGTTATCTGATGCTTGAAGCTTGCTCACATCTACTGTTGGATATTGATCCTGCATGCAATTTATGCAACACCTATTATATCATTTGCCAATCCCAGGACCCACCAAGAGACTCTCAGTCATGGATTCATTTGACTGAGTTTGGATTTATTCATCCTGACATCTACCAGTCAGTGGACTTCCTACTTCATCTTCTTACTCCTCTTTCATCAGCCACTGCAGCTAAATGAGTCAGGATAAGTCCCCAGATTTGAACAGAATTGGATTGATCTCCATATACAACTCTGTGAGCCATTTCTTGATATAATTCTGCTTCTCTAGAAATTATATATACAAATATATCCATAATATGAGTTCCAGACACATGCATTGCAAGGTTATATATTCAATGAAAATAGATGAAGCAAACCTGGGCAGAATTAAATGTAAAAACAGATAATCCAATAATTACAGATCCCAAATCCAAAAACCCACGTGTCTGGTGGCATGGTGGGTTGCTTACTAGAAGGTCAACAGTTTGAAACTACCAATTAGTATTTCTACTCCCTTAAAGATTAAGAGTCTTAGAAAAATGTATTCTCATTTAAAATTCCCTTTGTTTCACTCTTCTTAAATAATTATATGATTTATTGTATACAAAATTACTCCACATGAAAAAAACTATTCTAGTATACATTGTTTCTATCTGGCTAGCAAAAATGCAATGACGGGCTGAGCCCCAGTGGCGTAAGTGGTAGAATGCGGGACTGCAGCCCACTGACTTGGCCTTTCAAATCCAGCAGCAGCTCTCCAGGAGTAAGGCTGGGCCTCCCACTCCCACCAGAGGGCAGTGATGCCCCTCAAACCCCCCACCAAAAAAAGAAAATATATGTGCTCACTTCGGCAGCACATATGCTAAAATTGGAGTGAAATATATAAATATATAAGATACGATGATAGTATTTGGTTATGCAAAAATTGGTCCCTATCTCTTATATATATATACTGAAGCATTTTCAGACAAAGGAGCATAATGTCTTAGATTTGTTTCAAAAATTCTGAGGATAGGATTTTATAAATAATACAAGATAGATTGGGGCTGAGCCCTGGTGGCTTAAGTGGTTGAGTACAGGACTGTGGCCTGGGGGTTTGGTGGTTCAAAACCAGCGGCGGCTCTCAGGAGCAGCACAGGGTAGCTCCCACGACCACCAGAGGGCAGTGATGCCCAAAAAACAAAACAAAAAAATTTTCATAAAAAATGCAATTACAAAAAGCAAAAGTTGATTTTTCTCCGAATAATGACAACAAAACCAAAATGTACTAAATATCCTCTAATATCATTAATACGGTCCCTCCCTGAATCTATTAAATAACAACAAAATCGCTTCCCTGATTTTTAAATTCTGTAATACTAGGCCATAGTCTGTTGTCTAGGCTGACCACTTTTAATAAGATAGGAAAGAAAAATAATTGGATGCTTATATAGAAGTACTCTAAGCTTCTCCCGCTCCAGTTGCAGGCAGTGAAAGTGGTAAAGTAATACTTAAGTACTACATCTACCAATTACTTGCTCTTTCTTGGGCACTGAAGACAAATTTTCAGAATTGCCAGAAGGATATACATGGGAATATGTGTGTCAGTTGAGTTGCCTAAAATTTTTAGAGTACATGTTCCCTTTCTGAAATCATTTCGCAGACATTTAAGAAGAATCACCAAGAGCAGTACTAAATTGTAGACTTCAAAACCCTTTTCAAATTGTATGGTAGTGTCATACAGAATAAGAGATGGGATACTTTTCCACCATTAAATCCAGAGCTCAGAGTAGCTTTGAAGTGTTTTACTCTCTTAAAATGATGGCAGATTTATTATTATTTTTTAAAGAGGATACTAGTATTCTATTCTTTTATACTATTAATTTTTCTTGGAGAGTACAAAGACTTTCTGGAGATGAAAACATATCTCTTAAAGAAATTGCTTTCAAAATTAGATGAGCTAAAATATATTCTGTTTTGGTTTATGAAAATACTCAGTTAGAATTGAGAATGCATGTTCTTCTTATTCCTAGCACTTATCTCTAAATATTGAGAGCAGTGGAATGTCAAAAATATTAGTATCCATCTGTCTGTATGTATAATTTTAAAATCTAACTTGTCAAATGTATTCCTTTGAATATGTAGGTAACTTAACAAACAATATAAGAATTAAAATCATTTTGCACAGTCTGTTTAAAACTCAGATGCAAGGAAATCTTCACAGATATTAATTCAAGAAAATAATTGCCTCTAACCTCCAAATTTCCCTGAGAGATCCTTACTTAGTCTTTTAAAAGCTAATTTTTAAAAAGGTAAATTTAATTCTGAGCTGCACGTAATTTGGGGAATTTGATCCTAGCTCCCAAAGTTCTTATATACTACTACTACTAATTTCTAAATAAGTTAGGAAATGTGGGTTTTTTTCAAACTTCATTGATATGGTCCACATTATATTTCATTTATTTCTATATTAGGCTTAAAATATGAAACTGGTGTTTGGTAATTAAAATCAGCAATGCTATATGTTTTGTTGTTGTTGTTGTTTTTTGGTTGTTTGTTTGATTTGTTTTTTGGCATCACTGCCCTCTCATGGTGGGAGTAGGAGGCCCAGCTTTTGCTCCTGTGGAGCCACTGCTGGAATTGAACCTCCATCCCAGTGGGCCACAGTTCCACGCACAACCACTTCGCGACTGGGGCTCAGTTAATATGGTTTATTTTAACATAGGGTAACATATAAAATATTAACTGCAATTTATAAGCGAATGTTCTAAATTTGTTTTCTTTCATTGATTGAAAGTTTTAATATGCACTTTTATTCAAATTACTCTGATTATGACGATTTGCACTGGCCTAGTTTAGAACTTCTTTATATCTTTGAAATAAGGATCTGTTATCAAATTCACAATGAAAGAATTAGCAGACTCAGTAGAAAGGGATATTATATTTCATTTATTCACAATACACTATTTACAAGCATCACTGTAGTAAACTATGACAAATAATTTATGAACTAATTACAAATAATGATCTGTTTATTAAAACAGTTGCTCAAAGACTTGAACTCTTTAAACATGTTATGACTTTAAATTACTTTCCCCTTGCCTTTAGAATAATGATATTAAAATGTTATTATGAAAGTGTTTAGCAACCCTTGAAAGGTACAATTAAATTACCGATTAAAACAAATAAGAAGACATAGATAAACAAAGCTTCTATGCCAGTGAGAGAAATGGATCATTTATTGATAGAATCATGAAGGAAATTCAAAGTTATACATTTGACAAGTGGGAATTGATGAGATTTCCTTGAAACATAAGATTAATGATGGTTACTGGATACAAAGATCCAAGATACACTTCTTGAAAACATAGTCTACCTGAAAGTGGATAAAATTATATTTCCTCCGTACTTCTATCCATGCCTTCATATGTAGAGACCTAAGCTATGGATCACCCAGAAATCTGGGCAGTTTTCTTTCTGTTAAGTAGATGATGATCTTTAACTATTCACTCTATAACATGCAGAAAAAATAGAGGGCAATAAGATAGAAGGAGATTGGCAACATTGCAAATTTTTTTTCTGAGTAAAACGTGTTTTCACATTCTATTTCTACTAACACATCTTAAATTGTGTTCACTCATCTTTCCTTTTCTTCTAATTTTCTAAAGTAATATTCTAATTGATTTCTATTTAGTTCTTCAATTTCAGTACCTGATATCTCAGTTTTTCTAATTCTTATTTATGTTATTTCATCAACACTTGCATCATTTATTAATGTCTTGAAATTGTCAGTTATATTTTCAATCTGTTTTATGGGCACAATTTCCTCATATATTTGTTAAATATGGCACATATCTTATTTTTCTTATAATAACTTTGTATGAGATTTGATATCATTACTTCCTATATTCTTATTTTCATTTATAGTTTTTGTAACACTGATGAGCCTGTCTGTTTCTCACACTGGAGCACTTGGCTTGTTGCTGGGAGGTTGTAAGGCGTACCACTCGGGTTTTGATACCAGCTGAGGCACTGAGGGTGGACATCATTCAGCTGAACATCCAGACTAAGATATAGTCGGAAGGATGAATGAGCATGCAACTTCTTAGGAATTTGTCACTAAAAAAACATTATGAATAACCACAGGATATTTAGTGGTATGTGTTTGAAGATGAGTCCCTCGGGTTATAAGGCACTGAAAATAATATCGGACAAGAGCTGCTTCCTGAATGTATAATAGACTGCAATGACTTAGAAGGAAAAAATTGCAAGACCAATGACGCTCTTATTAAAATACCTTTTTTTCCACGACATAGATTGTGACCTTCATGCAGATTTTGCCCGATGGAATACACAGGGATCAAATTGACTATATCTGTGTAGAGACAATGGAGAAGCACAATATCATCAGTCAAAACAAGATCAGGAGCCAAAAATGAAACAGACTATCAGTTGGTCGTATGTAAATTCAGATTGAAGGTGAGGAAAATTAAAACAAGTCCAAAAGAGTCAAAATACAAATATCAGAAAAGCCCACTTGAATTAAAAAGTAAAAACAAAACTCAAGAACCATAGTTTCCTGTACCACCTTCACAATCATTGATAATGTCTAGCACATTGTTTAAGCCCCTGTGTGGAGGGTCTACCTCTTTTTCCAGACCACTCTGCTTTATAAAGAATGATATCCTTTTCCAGTGACTAGTCACTCCTGATAATATGCCCAAAGTACATTAAACGGAGTTGTCTGATCCTCGCTTAAAAAATAACAGCTGTATCAAGATATCATTCACATACTATACATGCTCTAAAACTAATTCAGTGATTTATTTCATTGTTTTCAGTGTCTATGTATCTGTACATTACATAATTACATCTATACAATGGAATAGAGAGCCCTGGTAGGCAGTGAGTTCCTTGTTAGGCTGCAATCCACAAGTTCAGCAATTCAAACCCACCTGTGGCAGTCATGTGCTCATGTTAATTTTATAATTGAAATGTAGTGGTGGAGTCTGACCTGTTAATCTGGCGATAGCCATTGAGTAGCCGATGAGGCCTCTTTATGGGCATGGCTTTCACCTGAGACTCCAGGGAAATCTCGCGGTATTTTCCTCATGAAGATAAGAAGCTATCTTCCCTAGATGTTGGGAGTTAGTTTGAGAGATGATTTACCACAGGCAACACAGAATGGTGGTGGCTGGGAGGCTGTAGTAACCGGTGGAGAGACCACACGGCTTAGCCCTCATGAAGACAGACCTCTGAAGCTGGAGTGGCATGCTGTTGATGGACCTGAACTCTCGAAGTGAGGAGCCATGGGGAGATCACTGCCAGCACCAGAATTCAGCGCCAGAATACCCACTGACCTGTGACTTCCTGAGTTGGAAGTAGACTTTATAGACTGATTTCGGGCATATGGGTTATTGTTGGACTTATGACTTTGCACTGGACTGGATTGGGATGCCTTCTTAGTGTCACATTTCTTTTGTGTATAAACCCTTTCCTTAGACCTATATGCGTGTCTCTGAAATTTGTTCCTCTAGGCTACACAGACTAACTCATTATGGTACCGAGAGTGGGGTCTAGGTCATTAGATATCCTATCATGAAGGGGCTAATCACTTTAGAGATGTCTTTGACACTAAGTCCTAAACCCTCTAGAGGTCAATGCTTGGCTTGAGGTAACTGGATTTGCAAACTCTTTCCATACTTTCCCATAAACATTTCTATGCATCCTTATATTTACAATAACAGGCATAAACAAGTATAAACAGCATAATCAGAAATCAAACTTAATTCTTCAAACAGAAGGTCAATACTTATTAAGCTTATCTATATCCTTATCTAAACTACTGTTTACACAAAAACATTGAATTCAGTCTCAAAAGGCATCAAAACAAATCCCTGCTTTTGGTCTGGCATTCTGATCTTCTTAACCATTGTCCCTGAACAACCAGCTCTGAGACACTCAAATGGCAGCCCTCCCCCCTGAGCTCAAGATATACATTAACAGTATCCATTTTATATAGGAGCAATCAAAGACAGCTTCCAAACAAAATAATCAAAACTTTAACTTCCCATATTGTTTCCAGAAAATAGCTCAGAATACTCCAAGGACATATCTGACTTCTGTCTAGTCAAAGAAGTAACAATACCACGAGGCACAAGTCACATATGCTTCTACTTTCCATCTTATGATCTGTTCCTCTAGTACCCCACTCCTGAGGTACCATAAGGAGTTAGTCCACCCGGACTAACTCACCACCCCTCACTCCATAGGAGCATTCACCATCACTAGTTTGAACCTGTTCCTCACTGCACAAGAAAATCCCTGTCCTATCAACTACAACTCTCCATGAAACCACCCTCACCTCCACTTTTCACTTCCTGGCAACCACTAATCTTCATCAGTCTCTATGTATGATCCTCACCTTTAAGGATAATTCTTTCTGTAATTTCTCCAAGACAGATTTATCTGTCCTCTGGTAGTCTATGGTATATCCAATATGCTTTCTGAACACCATAATTCCAATGCAAGAGTTCTTCTCTGGTGTTACATTTTCATTGTCTAGCTTTCACATGGATATGAGGTTGTTAAAAATACCATGACTTGGGTCAGGACAACCTTATTGTTCAAAATTACTTCTTAGCTTTTTAGCAATGTAAGGAGCTCTTATCCAGCAGATTTGGAGAAAGCAGAATGTTATTTGATTTCTTGACAGCTGTTTCCAAAGCATGGATTTTGGATCCAAATAAAGTAAAATCCTTAGCAAATCCATTATCTCCTTTATTCATCAAGAGCTTTTCTATTCATTCAAGTCTGAGGGTTTTTGGTTTTTTTTAACCTTGAATTGTAGTCCATAACTAAATTTGCTTTCTTTGAAATTCATCTACAAGTCCCTCAAGCCCTCCTTACTCTTAGGAAGCAAGGCTGTGTCACCTGCAATTGAGGAGTCTTCCTACAATCTTGATGCTATGATCTTCTTCAATTACTATGGTGTGTCAGGCAGGGTTCTCTTAGAGAAATAAAATTCAGGACACTAGTAATTATTTTTATATATTTATATATAAAGAGAAAAGTATATAAGATAAAAAGAGAAAAAGTTAACTATAAGACAATACAGGTTGCTCAGTGCAACTCACTGGAAAAAGTTAACTATAAGACAATACAGGTTGCTCAGTGCAACTCACTGGAGT
>PVJH01038288.1:0-17268 GCA_004026705.1 Nesogale talazaci | reverse complement strand
TTTGCTTGCTTGATTTTGGTTGCTTGGCTTCTCACCATCGATTTTGGTGTTAATATCTGAATTGGACATCAGCTCCCTCCTGAGAGCTAGCCGGTGGTGCAGCTATGACGGTTGTTTGCCAACTTGCTGTTGCCTTGGTGCTCCCCTGGCTGGGCGAGGTGCCAGTCCCTACTGCCAACAGAGGCCCAGGCCCAGTGGGACTCCCTTCTCAGCTTAGCTTCATTTTGAGACCAGTGGTGCTCTCTATTTATAAACTCTCTCCTTTATTAACTCACAAGATATTTCATAGTTATGCTGTTTTGTTTTTGGTTTTTCCCTATCTGCATTAGAGAATATTTTGAGTCAACGTGGAAAGGCTCATTCCATGTAATGAAATGATAGTCACAGGGTAGAAGCCGTCAGGAAGACTGCAAGCATCTTACCTGATGTTGTTTGTACTTTAACTGAAGGCCTCTCCCCATGAGATGGATCTCTGATAATCTGAGTCCAGACTTCGTGCTGCCTCCTAACGGATTTGGGGCAAATACTGAACAATTTGCCTGGACCCCTGTGTATTTCAGTAATGTGACAAGCAAAATAAGCAAACAAAGAAAAAAATAAACCACCAAATCCACTCCCAACCAGCTGATTCTGACTCATAACAATTAAGTTTTTGAGGCTGTAAGTTTTTACCGGAGCAGAAGACCTCCATTTTTTTCCCAAAGAGCATTGAGTGGGTTTGAAAAGTAGGGCTAATGTATCTATTTGATTAAAAATAAAATAAAGTAATTATTTGTTTTAAGTTATCTAAAGTATTAAGGTAATTTCAAGACAATCTTACCATCTTTATTTTTTAAAATCATTTCATTGGGAGCTCGTTCAATTCTTATCACACAATCCATATATCTATCGAATCAGACATGTTTGTACACATGCCCTCATTCTTTTCTTTTTTTGGGGGGGGTTTGGGGGCATCACTGCCATCTGGTGGGAGTAGGAGGCCCAGCCTTGCTCCTGGAGAGCTGCTGCTGGATTTGAACTGCCAACCCAGTGGGCTGCAGTCCCGCACACAACCAGTACGCCACCGGGGGCTCAGCCCACCCTCATTCTTTTCTAGACTGAGCCTTTTGCAGTTCAGATTCACTTATTCCCAAATATTGCTCGTTAAAGTACGACGAAATGCCTTAGCATCAATTGTCTGACTTACCCTCATTTCAGAGATGTTCAAATGGACAGTTGTCAGACAGCTTGGAATCAATTAAATGAGGTCGTCTGACCTGCCTCGGGTGAGGTGAGAAAGTATGGAAACAGTGTCTTAAATTGGGGCTTGATGTGGGACGGGGTTCAGAGGATGAAAGCCAACAATACCCGTATCTTATTCTGTAATGCACAGCCTTCATTTTGCACCTATTCCTCAGGCTCATTTTGCTCTTTATGAGCAATTCCACTTTATGATGTCTTTGAACAGACGCCGTTCCAAAAGTTTCATCTGATTTCTATTGCGCTGACAGAGAGATTCTGAATTCAGTTGAGGGGCCTCCACATTCGTTTCTGTGCAAGCCAGGGAAGCCACCAATCTGCTTTCTGTGTGGATCTCGTGCTGCGCTATCCGCTTGATCTTGATGGAGTACTTGTTCCCTTGATCCTCGCGGGGGTCCTGGAGAGGGAGGGTAGAGTGAGGGTCCTTCTCAACCTGGGAGGCTTGCCTTTGAATGTGTATTCTGGGCCTACCAAGTACTGCTCCAAGGAGCATCGTTCTGATCCTCAGTTTTCTTGTCTATGAACTGATGATAAAAAAGCCTTATTCTGGAAAGATTGCATGAGCTGATTTGAAGCCCTCATCATGTTTCCCAGGCAGATAAGTAGACACTTAATAAACACCATTCCCTTCCTCATTGCCCTTGAGTTAGATGGAGATGCAACTGTTGGAATTTCTAACATCCTGCCATGCCCTCTGTCTCCTCAGCAGAACCTTGGTGGGTCCACACCCATATTCTCCCTGTTCAGAATATACTCATCTTTAAAGGGAGAGGTCTCTTCTTTAGATGTGGACTCAAGAGCTTTGCCTCTGCGACAAACTGCTCGTGGAGAACAGATGGCGAGGAGTACCTTTAGAAGTATGGGAGCAGGTATCCTGCTGTGATTCCATTCTCAGGGTCCCACCAATGCGGTTTGATTGCAGACTCAGGACTTACAGAGAGCTGAGTGGGAACAGCTGCTGCTTAACTGGACCAAGGTGGTACCAAATGATTCTAAGGCCAAAGAACTGCTCCTTGCTCCACCTCAGCCCATCTCGTCTCTTGGCTTTCTTCCTCAGGGTACTCTGGAAGAGAGGCCAGAAACAAAAAAAGAATATAGAGTCAGCATTTTAAAAATAGTGGGCCATTTCTAAATTGGAGGGGGGAGGGGGTTAGGGAACAGACAGACAGACAGACTGACCTAAAACAAAAGATGGATCCTACCAGAAAGAGCTCTTGTCACCCTTCCACTTTCACTGAGGAGCAATACTCGCAGGCGGGTCGGTCCTCCCCAGGGTTTTATGGGGTGGAACCAAATGGTATTGCTTGTGTGAGCACGAATAAATTCCAGGAATATAAGTGTTTGTGGAGAGGAACAAATCGTCCGTGTCCTGTTACTCTGTTCTGCACTGAGTGCATCTCAGCAGGAAGACAAGTCCACTCCCCAGGTGTCCCCAAGATACTGTCATTTCTGAGAGAGGGTGGGAGGTGTGGCAGATGAGCCGTGGGTCCCTTGTCTCTAGGTCTTTCTGGCATTGCTGCGAGGATGCTGGTGATAGCCTGGCTCAGGGAGAGAATTATTTTCTGCTCGGAGATTGAGAATTAGAAGTAAATAGCTTCATTATTTGCAGAAGGACCGTTGATCTGTACTTAAATTCTGCTCGTTCTTGAGCCCCTCCACGACTGTTGCATCAGAACCCTCCCTATGGACCAAAGAGTTCTGGATGTGTCCAGTTGAAGAAAGAGAAAACCCACCAAAATCAAACCCACTGCTAAATTGATTTAGACTCATATGGACCTTATAAGATAGACTAGAACTGGCCCATAGAGTTCCTGAACGGTACATTTTTATGAGAGCAGTTAGCCTCATCTTTCTCTCTCAGGGTGGGTTCGAGGTTAGCAGCCCAGTACCTAATCCACAGCACTGCCAGGGCTTTTAAGAGAAGGAGCATGTGATTTCAAGGAACTTCACATCTGATGGTGCAACCTAGAAGCTTTTGACCTTTTTTCTCAGAAGGGAGATTGTTGTTAGCACTTCATACCTCGCATGTGAAATATGAGGGCACTCCAGAAAGTTCTCAAACAAGTGGAAGGTAAAACATAGGGATTTTTTCCCCCACCAACCTTTTGAAGTTCCCTTCATAGTAATTCTCACCACTAAGTTTTTATGCAAGAAATCTAGATACAAATCATCTGTATATACAAGATCATCTTGCTAAACCTGAAGAATTGTGATGTTCATGTTAAAGATCAATTGATTTTTTTTTTCTTTTCTATGAATCACTAGTGACGAGATGATCTTTGTTTCTCTGTACCCTTTCCTACCCCTTGATCCGGCACCATACATTGGAACACACCTGTACTCTGGGCAGCAGGAGTGTCTTGTAGCCTGGTTTTATACAGTGCGCGGGGCTCTCTGCAGTGTCAGCATCCTCCCCTCCCTGTGTTGAGGAATGTCTTTTCTGCATCCGAGTGCTGCTCTGGGTCTGCAGAGGAGAGCGTTTATTAACCCCACACCCCAAACATTCAGAATGCAAGTTAGTGTGGAAAAAGCATCAGGGGAAAGAGGAGCACTTTAAATTGAAAACATAGTGTGAAGATCCATGTGCGAGCATGATATTCCTTTTTCCTCAGAGCCGAGGAAACCTTGTGAGGACTTGTGTGTGTGTATGATTTTCCTTTGACTGTAAGATGGGTATGGAATTTGAAATTGCAAGTTTCCACCTCAGAGTTGCTAGTAGCCACAATGTATTATTACATTGCTTGGTCCACACCTCCTCAAGTTCTATGGGGAAAAGATAGGGAGAATGCCTAAGGCGTGCGTGAGTGAGTGAGTAAGAGAGAGAGAGAGAGAAGCTTTTCAGGTGATTGGTGCTGTGGATTTGGGTTTGGCTGAGTAAAAGGCATGGGTCCTGTGAGCAGTGGCTGTGTACCTGGCTGGTGAAAGCCAGGTGACACTAAATGCAATGCTGGTTCAATTCTTGGTGAATACTCTTGTGTTAGTCCGAGTAGACTAGAGAAACAAATTCATAAAGACACATATGGATCTAAGGGAAAGATTTATAGACAAGAGGAATGGAACATTGAGAAAGCATCGCAACCCAGTCCAGTTCAAGGTCACAAGTCTGATACTTGCCCATATGCCCGATACCTGTCTATAAAGTCTCCTTCCGACTCAAGAAGTCACAGGCCAGTGGGTGCAGAATCTCAGCGCTAGCAGGTGCAGATTCCCATGGCACCTTGCTTCTAGGGCTCAGGGTCCATCAGCAGCATCCAGTGGTGGTAGAAGCAACTCAACTCTGGCTGGGGTCTCCATGTGGCTTCTCCAACTTCAGAGCTCTGGTTCCTTCAGGGTAAGGTCATGTGGCTTCTCCTCCAGCTCCTCGGACGTGGCCATCTTGTCATGTCTGTAGTTCGTCATCTTGGAGACTGACCCTCAACAAGTGGGGAGATGGCCTCTCATCTCCACCAGGGGAATACCGCAAGACTTCCCAGAATTCTCAGGAGAAAGCCATGCGCACACGGAGGCCTCATTGGCTGCTCAATGGCCATGTCCAGATTAACAGGTTAGACTCCACCCCTAGACTTCCAAACATGAAATTGACATCAAGCACATAACCGCCACAACTTTCTTTTTCATTTCTTCTAAGCTGGAAACTGCAGGCCCATCAGTCAGTCCAGAAGTGCTTCTGTGACTGACAACTAGAGATGTGAGAAAATGCCCGTTATAGCAAAGAGCACTATAGCATTAAAGGTTTTTTGTTTGTTTTTCCTCAAATACGATTTTAGAGAGAAAAAAAGAAAAACACAGTCTAATAATTTACCAGTGTACCAAACATGGAGTAAAGAAAAGATTAAATGATGCAATTAAAGGAAATGTAGTCTTGAGAAAATTAGTAAGATTCCTAGAGGCTCATTTGTTTTTGTTCATGATGAAAATAGTCTGTTTTCTTCACAGGATTACTGACAAGCACTAGAAGGACCAGAAATCACTCATCAACCCTTCTTTTAGGCATTGTACACCCAAGTTAGCCTGCCCAAGGTTATGCTAGGGTATGTCGAAGACAGAATAGAACCAGCCTTTCCATGGTGGTGTTTCTCTCAGTTATCTGTGCCTCCTGTCCTAGTCACGTCACTTTTCTGCCTTTTAAGGATTTGCTTGATGTCTACTGGAGATGAAGGGATACCCAGAACTACTAGGCTGACTTTTTTTTTTTTTTAAATCATTCTGTTGGGGACTCATACAACCCTTAACACAACTCATTCATCCATCCATGGTGCCAAACACATTTGTACATTTGTTGCCCTTCATTCTCAAAACATTTTCTCTCTACTTCAGCCCTTGGTATCAGCTCCTCATTCCCTTCCTGCTCACGAGTCCTTGATAGTTTATAATTTTTTTCATGTCTTACACTGTCCGACGATGTCTCCTTTCTTCCACTTTTCTGTTGTCCGTCCCCCAGTGATAAGAGTTGGAAACACAGGGAATCTAGGACAGATACATCTCTTGGGACCAATAATGAGAGCAGCGATACCAAGAGGAGAAGGGGGAGGTGGGGGAGAAAGGGGGAATCGATCACCATGATCTAGGCTGACTTTTGCTGACAGTCTTGCTGAAAGAAACCAGAGGTGGCTCCAGGGTCTAGAAATCCAAAGCACAAAATAGACTTCACTCTTTCCTCTCTGGGGACAACCGAGAGTTGTCTGAACAAGTCACTGCTAAGTGGCTTGTAAATAAGTAGTATTGTAACCTGAGAGTCTGGCCAAGAGTGTGTGTGTGTTTTCCTCCCTTGCCCCTGCCTAATTCTGCCACTGGGCTGATTCCCTGCCCTTTGGGTCGCTCTTTATCCCACAGTAAAGTCGCACCAGGTGGACCTGTCTGTGTCCACCATGGAAATGGGAAGCTTGGTTGCATGTGAGCAGCCAGTTGCCTGTTGCTATAGAAATACTACATTGTAACTGGGAACAATGTTAGCAGTGCTCGTGAAAACTTACCATCACTTTAGGGTGGCTAGCCTTCCACAGCTGAAGGCTTTTTTCCCCAATGTATTATTGTTTCATCTTTTCCCCTCCTACGCTGATTCTATGTTTGTCAGTATCTAGATCTCGTCATGTTTACACGCACCCCTCCTTATTCTCTTGTGCACCCTTTCCCCTCAAGGGAAGACTTCGGTGTAGCCCAGTTATAAATGTATTGTCTAAATCATTTAGTATAGCACAAAATAAGGTGACTTCCAGTAGTGTGCGGTGTCATATAACCCAGTTAGGCAGTATTTAAATCTACTTGTGTATCTCCTTTTCTAGCGTCAAGTAAAAATATTAGAGGAAAGGAAAAAAACAAGATTTTGCTATTAAAAGATTTTGATATTTTTAGGTGCCTTCCTGGTGTGTGGTTAAAGCAGTTGGCTTTCAACTATAATGTTAGCAGCTACCAACTCCTCCACAGGAAAAAGATAAAGCAACCTGCCTCTGTCCCTATTGGAGCCCCGGACACCCTTTTGTCCACGGCTAGTTGAGATTAGTCAATTAGTCAATATCCAGAGAGGATTCGGATGTTAGAAAATGCTCAATCAACCTTGCTACAGTTTGTGCCAAACCATGTATGTTTTGGATGAGGAAGCTGAGATCCAGAGAGGTTGACTGACAAGAAATGCAGTCCCTCCTGCTCTCTTCCCCTCCCGCCCTCCTTTCCTTCTGAGCTCTCAGCTGCTTCTCTTCTGCCTCACAACGCATCCAACCTACTGCAACAGAAAGAACCGGTCACTTGGAGGCCTTTCCTAATCTGGGTCAATATAGGTACTGACACTGTACTGGAATACTTTTGTCTCTTGATAGATTGCAGTCTGGCAACAGATTCTTTCTCTTTGACTAGTGCTTTTAGAGAGCTTTTTGAAGATTTCACCCCTTCTCTGAGACTTGAAAAAACTTACTTTTTATGTTGGTTAGTTACCCAGTCAGTCGATCCAGAAAAGCCTTCCTTGTCTAGTAAGCTGTCTCATGTCTTTTGAGATGAGGAGTCCTTGGAAGTAAGAAATTGGAACTGGGCAGCATAGATGAGTGAGAAAAATACAGTCAATGTCAAAAGGGCAGGGAGACATTTGGCCAGTCAGTGTATCAGGAAGATTTTTCCCGGGGCATTTCCCTTCATTGAGTCTGTATTCTCTACAGCTGTAGTCACACAGTACCTTTGGAAAGCCCAGGGTTTTCTTGAGATTATTCCAAGCAAACGTTTTGACAACAAGCATGGCTGTGCGATTTAGTTATTGAGAGCCCAGGCTCTGCACCATGAAGGGCTGAGTTTAAATGTCGTCTTTGTCTTTGGGCATTTGCTTGGGACATTTTGGGGTGTTTGCTGGTCATTTCTACCTTCTCTCCGTGCCTTTCCAGGAGGCCTGAGGAGGTTGGTTTTCATAGAATTTTCTGAACACTCACTTACATGGGAGGGCTTCAAAGAGTTTGTGGAACAAAGAAATTAAAAGATAATGAAATGTTTCCATTTGCTTTTTGAAGTTTCCTCGTAAATTGCGCTTTTTTAATGTTCATTTTACAAACCAAATGGTATCTTCTGAGTGGAGATTGGGTTGTGTACACACATAAAGTGTTGCGCCCCTATCTCAGTTACAGCTGCCAGGGGACCACAGTAAATAGGGCCAACCACAGGGTGCACACTCTTGAGAGGCAGTGGGTTGGAGAGCTATTTCTTTACCCATAGCTTACAGCTCCCAGCTGCTCCTTGGGGAGAAGATGAGGCTTTCTATTCCCATAACGAGTGACGGTCTCTGAAAACCACAGGGCCTTTCCTATTGAGTCGCATGAGTGTGGATCAAGTCGACAGCCTTGAGTTTGTTTGTTGCAGCAAAAATAGCACATGTGTAGCTTATCTCTGGTACTCCTGGAGCTTAAATCCAGAGGTAGTGCTCCCATCTCTACATAAGGAGCTCTGAGTACTGTGGTGTTGAGCTATTGACCACCCCAATCTCTATTAAGCCTTGTGACTTTAGTGGGTTCTGATGACTTTCTGTTTCTGAATCAGAAAAATCAGAAATAGACGGACACATCCTCTGTTCCATTTGTGTCCACTAACGTGATGGAATCGAGAAAAAAGTCATCAGTCAATCTGAGCAGCCCAGGGTCAGTACAGTCGTCTTCCGTCCTTTTGGGAGCATTGAGATTGCCGTCTCATTCAGGTTCTGTGACTCCTGCTTTGCTCTTTGAAGAAGAGTTGAAATGCCAGAAGGGGCTGTAGGAGTAGAGCCCTTCTGCCAAGCCAGGACCACTGTCTTCTTTTTCCTGGCTTTACATAGCCTTTTGTTTATCACATTAAAAAGTATCAGCCTGACAATACCCTTCCTGAGTTTGTGGTTCTTTCCAGGTCTCTGTTGCTGCTCTGATAATCCAGAGGAGGTTGTGCTTTGCTTTATCGGTGACACACAGGTTGGTAACAGTTGATAAAATGGCCTGACGTGCCCAGCTGTGACAGCTGCTCATTGATGGTTCTTTCTGGCAGCATTTACTGTCCTCGTGCGTGCCAGTAAATACCTTGTTTTGTTTCTCCTGTCGGGTGGGCATTTGTCAGATACCAAAGGAGTTCTGCTTTTAATGACTTTAATTGCTAACCTTTACATCTTGAATCAGTTTAAAAATAGCACCTTTTCAAATGGAGGTGCTTCATTTTAAAGCATTCAAAAGAAATCCCTTCTATACCTACTAAAATCTGGTGCATCTGCAGAGCAGCACTGCTGTAGAAATCAGAGTTTTCTTTGCTGCTGCCGAGGTGCCTGGAAACTGATCTGGGTCAGCGTGTTGACCTAGATCAGGATATGGAGCAAATCAGGAAATTAGATGTTACTCAGCAGGCTTTGAGGCCACCTTTCAAATGGAGTTGAATGCATCTGTTATTCTGCATCTCGTGACTACATGGAAGTAGAGAGGCCGTGTAATCTGCTATCCAAACCAGGGTGCATTTAAGAATGAAAGGGCATGTGTTGGTAGTTACTTGCGACCCAGATTCACTGCCTTTGAGTTGATTCGGCCCCATTGCAACTGGCTAGAACAGAACAGAACAGCTAGAACCCGCTCAGTAGGCTGTAAATCTTTGTGGAAGCAGACCTCCTTTTTTTTTTTATTGCATTGAAGTGGCTAGTGGGTTCAAACTGCCAACCTCTCTATTTGCAGGACAATCCTTAACCCAGGGCACCACCAGAGCTCTCCGTTGTCCTGGGCAGTAGATTTAAGTCAGGATGTCTCTGGCTAAACCCAGCTACTGGACCAAATGACCAAACAACCCAGTACACCTTAAAGCAGCCAATTATAAGAGTTCAGAAGATCAGTAGGACTTCAACTGAATGTTGGTTTCTTTTCCTTGCCCCCAGACCTATGACTGTAATAAGCACAGAGACTGTAATAAACTCAGTGCAAAGCACAACTCATAGCAGCTCCATGAGATACAGTAGAATTGCCCCATTGAGTTTCCACGGCATTTGCTGCACCCTTCGTTTTGCCGTGCATCTGGTCTTTGAAGTCAGTCCCACATTTCTCTTATATTTTTGCTCCTACAGAACTGGGGTGGGGGCGCGGGCAGACATCACCACCCATCAGAGTCAACCAGAAGCTTCCCCGGGCTCTCCCTTCGACACTGATCCCTGGTGATTGCATATTTACTCAGCTGCCCCTGCCCTCTGGGTAATTCTTGTGGAGGGACTTGCTGGGGAGCGTCAGTGTTGGAGGATAAGTGGGTGGGCCCTCTGGGGAGCTGCTCTGAGGAGAGTGCCTATGACGTGGGGTGAAAGGCTGAGTGTCTCTGGCTCACGTCGGATATACCACAGAGCACCTGCTACCTCTTTGTGGCCATGACGAGGTCTGTGCCTGGAAGAGCCCTGCTCGAGACAAGCTCTTTGTAAATAACTTCATCACAGTTTTCCTGGGGAGTGTGTGTTTTAAAGGAGCCCACAGCGTGCATTTTCATTGTCCTGGAATTGATAGAAGGGAAAGGAAATGGCCTGCCCCATGTCCAGGCAGTTTCGGGTAGTCACGGGGACCCTTCTGGGCTGTGTGTGTGCGTGCGTGTGTGTGTACTTGTGCGCGCGCGCGTGCCCTTGCTTCTGTATGCAGGCTCTCTTCTCTTTTCTGTTCCTTTTTGATCTGTTTTTTGGCTTGGTTAAAGTGAAAAATATTTTCAATAGACTTACTTCACATATATGCTGAACAGCTAGACTGGGAAGCTGGACTTTAATGCAGAAGAACTGGCTTTAGGACCAGGGAAAGATTTATTAACAGTCTGCAATGTAAGTAGATGTAGGCAGATACCATGAGGGAAAGTAAAGAAGACTTGCAGCACTTAGCAAAGCCTTCAGCCTTCAGGATGGACTGTATGTCGAGACAAAGTCAGATGCTTTTCCACCACGACCAGTAAGCAACATCGTGAGAGAAAGATTGAAGCTGTCAAGGATTTCATTTCACTTTAATTCCCAATCAGGGCTGAGCCCCGGTGGCATAGTGGTTGTGCACGGGACTGTGGCCCACTGGGACGGAGGTTCAATTCCAGCAGTGGGGCTGGGCCTCGGCCTCCTACTGAGAGCAGTGATGCCCCCCGTCCCAGAAAAAAAAGCAAATAAAATTCCCAATCAACTCCCATGGGAACAGCAGTTAAGAAAGAAAATGACACATCACACTTGGCAAATCTGCTGTACAATGTCTGTTTAAAGTGTTAAAAGAGCAAAGATATCACTTTGAGGACTAAAACGTGCCTGATGCAAGCCATGTTATTTTCCTTCACCTCATACGCAGGTGGGAACTGGAGAATGAATAAGAAGCATCAATCCATTTGAATTACGCTATTGGTGAATGATACTGAAGATACAGTGGACTACCAAATGAAGGAACGTATCTGTCTTTGAAGAAGTACAGCCAGAATGCTTATTAGAAGGGAGGAGGGTGAGCTGTTGACTCAAAAACTTTTGACATATTACCAGAAGGAACCAGCCTCTTGAGGATAGCATCATACTTGGTAAAGTAGAAGATCAGTGGGGAAAAAAAATTCACGCAGTGAGATGGAGGAACAGTGTCTCAGCAACCATGGACACAAACATGGTGTTGGCTCTGAGACTGGCCCAGGACGGACAACCTTTCATTCTGTTTATGTAGGATTTAGATGAGTGGAAACCAGTCTGACAGCACTTAACTTAAACACAAGTTAGCACCTCTCCTTCCTCCTTCTGAGCTAAGAATTAAAAGGAGCCTTTCTATTTACTTCGGCAGATTGGAATTGGACATGAAAAATGATGAACTAAAAGACAGGCTGCACACTTCCCTCCCTTTGAAATAAAAATGGTATCATTATAAATGAGGGGGAGTACTGAATGGGGACCCAAAGTCCATCAGTAAGTAAAGTAAAAAACCCCTTACAGAGGGGTTGTAGGGAGGAGACGAGTCAGTCAGGGTACAGTGTAGCAACAATGAAATATGCAACTTTCCTCTAGTTCTCAAATGCTTCCTCCTACCCCCTATCATGATCCCAATTCTACCTTACAAATCCAGCTAGGCCAGGGGATGTACGGTGAAGCAGGACCAGGGGTGAGAGTGGTGATGCCAGGAGGGTGGAGGGAAGATGGAATAGAAAGGGAGAACCTACTGCAGGGATCAACATATGACCTCCTACCTGGGGCACGGACAACAGGGAAGTGGGTGAAGGGACACATCAGACAGTGTATGATGACAAAATAATGACAATTTGTAAATTGTTAACGGTTCATGGGTGGGAGGGGAGGGGGAAGGGAGGGGAAATACGGGAAGCTGGTACCGGGGGCCTAGGTAGAAGGACGATGTTTCAAGAATGATGATGGCAACACATGTGCAAATGTGGCTTACATACAACTGATGTATGTATTGATCATGGTAGGAATTGTATGAGCCCCCAGTAAACTAATTTATAAAAAATAAAATAAAATAAAAAACGATGAACTAAAAGACAGGCTGCACACTTCCCTCCCTGTTTGTGTAACTTTTTAGGATGTGAAGCTGAAGGCATCGCCATCATTTTTCCAACCCTAAGCATCCCTCTTCTGATAGCTTTGTTAGGGATTAAGTTGAAATTTCCATTCTTATGTTAAAAGAAGACTTATTTAAATGTTGACTGGAGACCGTTAGCTATTTCCCTTTTCCACACAGGTACACCTACTACAGGTGGACCCTTATAGGAGCTCGTTCAGGAAGCAGACCTTCATTCTTTCACCAGCCGTCACTTAGCCAGCTTTGCCAGAGTACACACGACACACCAGATCCTGGGGACTATCCAGGATGTGATAGGAGTAAGGTGCAAATGCTATTGCCAGGGAACTGATCTTCTTTGGAAACAACTGAAAAGCAATGTGGGACTGGGTGGGGGTGGGGGATGGGGTCAGGATTAAGCAGGAGAAACTGGTCCTGTTAAGCAATCTATCAGGCCATATTCTTTTTGTTGTTGTTGTTTCTAACTTTCATATTCCAAACCCCAGTAATAATGAATGCCTCTTGATGGAACATTTGAGGGATTTCATGGTGTAGAAATGGGTTAAAAATCTTCAGGCTTCTCTTCTTTGGCTTTAGTGGTTTTTGCATAAATTTGAATAATAGTTACATGAACTTGTCCTCTTTGTATTATCCTATCACTAATAATGTACTTCAGAATACATCTTGATAGGCAGTTTTTAATGTAATCTAAATATCTGTCATTCCTCTTCAACCTGTCATTCCTGGTGTAACATTGTCTGATTCCAAATGGCAAGTACCAGTTTGTTTCAGTGCTCTGATGTTTCGGATGTTAATCTCTATGTGTTCCATTGCATTTCAACGACTTCTGATTTTTCTAGATTCATATTTCTTACTTGTTTTGACTTTTTTTTTAAGGCATCACTGCCCTCTGGTGGGAACATGTTTTGACTTTTAATGGATGTTTTTGTACCTGTTTCTTCTCATTATGAGTTGTACCAAGTCAACAAATAAGAAACAGGCATGTAGGTTCGATCCAATCATGTCACGAAAGGTGACTCTACTTTGAAGAGGCAATTCTTCCTCGGTCATATTTTGATTGCCATCTGACTTGGGATGATTGTCTTCAGACAATGTATTAGGCAAGTGTTTCAGTGTGATTCATAAAGGGTTCAGTGGCGCCTCCTCAGAAGTGGACTGCCTGTTCCTTCTTTCTAGTCTGTCTTAATCCGGCAGCTCTTCTGAAACTTTACTTTGGGTGACCTTGCTGGTATTTGAAATACTGGTATCATAGCTTCCAGCATCATAGCAACATGCAAGCCATTACAATGTGACAGACATGAATGCCATGGAAAGGAAATTGAGGTTGTCAAGGATTTAATTTCACTTGGATACACAACTGACCCCTGTAGAAATACCAATCACAAATGAACTATTGCTTTGGGCCAGTGTGGTACCAAAGCTTTCTTGAAGATGTTAAGAAGCAAAGTTGGGCTGAGCCCCGGGGGCGTAGTCATTGTGCCCGGGACTGCAGCCCACTGGGATTGAGGTTCAATTCCAGCAGTGGGGCTGGACCTCCTACTCCCACCACTGGAGAGCAGTGATGCCAAAAAAAAAAAAAAGAAGCAGCAGCAGTAGCAGCAGCAGCAAAGTTGTCTCTTTGAGCTATAACTCACCCATGCCACAGTATTGCAAACCTCATAGAAGAATTTATGCATTTGAATTACGGTGTTGGTGAAGAACATGAAATATACAATGGACTGCCAGAAGAACAAACAAATCTGTGTTGGAAGAAGCATAGCCAGAACATTTCTTGGAAACCAGAATGGTAAGCTCTGATTTCATGTAATTTGTACATATTGTTAGGAGGGGCTAGTCCCTGGAGAAGCTCATGTTTGGAGGACAAGTTCAGTAAGAAGAGGAAGATGGGTTCACACGGTGGTTACAATTCAGATACAGAGATGATTGTGAGGCTGGTGTGAGATTGGGGAGTGTTGCATTCTCTTGTACCTATGGTGGTGTTGATTCAGAATTAACTGAACAACGTCTAACAAAATAGCACATTCATTGGGTGGGTGTCAGTTTACCTTGAAGGGTCATCGTAAGTAATTTAATGTGCCTACCTACCCGCCCCCCCCCCCAACTTCTTTTAGAAAGCTTAGATTTTGAAAAGAAAATGATGATGACTCAGATGAGCAAATGGAGCACAGATGAAAGACTGCCCACTAAAAAAATCAAATAAAAACTGAAAGCTGAGTTTCTACAGAATGCACACAGAGAGGGAGTGGTATAGAAATGGTTTGGTTTCCTTTGAAAGGTACAACAGGGAAACTTGATATGTGACCTTTTTTTTTTTCCCCAGATTGGTTTATTTCAACAATCTCTTTTTATCTGTAGCAATATTGTGGCTATTATTCGATGTGTAATAGTGAGTGGTAATGTGTTCTTCGATGTGTCCTTTGGATTTTGTGGGACAGAAAAATGCTGGTTTAACATAGTATGTCCTCTTGACACCCAAAACACACACACACACTCTCTCTCTCTCTCCCTCTCCCTCCCTCCCTCCCTCCCTCCCTCCCAGGGTTGACCAGGAGACTTGTTCCTGGAGAGAGGCTCCTTACTTCCCTGGACAGCACTTCCAAGTCTATCTAGCATTTGAGAGGATTCTTCCTTGTCTAGGTCTTGATTATATTAGTTCTATGAGTATTGTTGCTTAACTTTTGAGATAATTCTGTGCCGTAGGCTTTGTTTCTTCTGGGGGAAAGGCAATACATGCTGGGATGGACTTCGGTAATATCTGGCTCAGGAAGAAGGATTGGTGATGGATGACTCCTTCATTGCTGGCTTAAAGGATCTCTAGTTTTCAGGTTCCTGATGGTGTTTACAGGTTTGGGGGGGGGGGGAGGAACAATATGTGTTGCAGTGAGCGCTGTGCATGTGTTTTGGGGTGTGACACCAAGGAAAGTGAGTTTCCAAACTAAACACATGTCCTCTCTGTAGTGGTTTGTAAGTGGGCCTCTGTGGTGACAGGAGCATGCATAAACCTTGGGACAGATGAAAAAGTTGAGAACCATTGTATTTACAGGGGAGAAAAATAACCTAATTGCCCTGTGTGTGTCTGCATTTGTGTGTGTATGTATATATGAATGTATGTCTATGTGTATGTTTGTATTCTGACTCAATAGGTTGACTTTTGAGGTGAGTTGCTGCTTGGTTCTTTAGTTACTTCTTTGGTTGGTTTTGATTTATTTTTTAATTTCAACAAAAAACCCAAACATATGTAATAATGATGGGTCCAGAGCAGGTAATTACCAAAAAGTGCTCTTGATTTCTGAAGTAGCATGATGTGATAAAACACTCAAGGAATCAACTTCTAGTATTTCCTGTATTACTGCAATTTTGTATGTGGGAGATTTGCTAAATAGTCTCTGAGTAGAACCACTGTATTATGTCTGCTGGGTTTTCCTTGGTGACCATCAAACCAATCGATCTTGACATGTATGGATGCCTGGAGTGCTTTCTCATCCTTGATTTAATCATTAGAAACACTTCCCATCAAGGTGTGCCCTCTCTCTTAATTATGTTGTAATGCTGAGTGACAGCACCCCCAGGAAGGCAGAGCTCAAAAGACACTGGCTTGTATGCCTCAGCTTCTCTCCAGAGTGACACGTGTCTTTGTCCCTTCTCTCCAGAGTGACACGTGTCTTTGTCCCTCCAAGGAAGCCTAAGACAAATCCCCCGAAGTGGTCTCGCAGACTCGGAGTAAAAGGCAGCAAGTATTTCCTACATCTCCCCCAAATACCGGATTTACTTCCAGAAGCTTAATGCGTGGATTCCACAACAAGCAAACACTTTCTAAACCTTTAGATAGATTTCTAAAAGCTACTTGAAGAAGACATAATATAAACAGCTGTAGCATAAACAACTTGGTCGGATCTTTGTGGTTTCCTGAACATAGTGCTTGCCTTCTACCTATGTGTGAAATCCACTCAACTCTTTTTCTGTAAAAGTACAGTACTTGTTTGCTTTCTATACTTGCTCTTGAGAAATAATATTTAAGATTTCTGATGTGTGCAGCTATTTTGTTCATATGTAAGTGTGTGGGCTGTCTGTTGAGCTTGTATATCAGTTTTATTTCTCATGAGATACAGGCTTTTATATCTTTGTCAACCTAGTAACTGTAGAATAGTTACTCTGCTCCTTTATCTGCTGGGGAAATGTCCTAGGAGAGCCTCACTGGTGCCTTTCTTTCTCCGTTCGCTGTTTGCATTCAATTCAGCACTGAAGATTTAGATCTAGACCCGATGGTCTGTATGAGTGCATCCTGGAAATCGTGTCGCAGGGGGCGTGGGATGTTCATGTTCCTGAACAAGACCAGACCGTCTCTTCAACAAAGCAGAGAGTCGGATCACCTGCCCTCTCCAAGGTGGCCCAGCAAGCCTCTCACAAGTGGAGAATGGCTTTCCTCTGGCGATTCCTTCCCTACCTGGCACTGCTCCTATCAGGCAGGGCAAGGAAGGACAGCAGAGTCTCTGGAGTCCCTTTGTGTCCTCAGCGTACTGTGAACAAAGAGAAGTTCTTAGAGGGTTCTGGCTAATTGTTTCCAGTATGAGTCTTTAGTCCAAGTTTAGAGACGTAGCCAGTAAAAACAGTGACACCAGACTGGAGCCTCAAACCTGACTCCTCCGATGAGAAGGACAGTGTTTCTGAAATTGTAACATGTGACCCACTAAGTTGATCCTGAATTTAATTTAGGAGACGAGTCATCAATATTTCAAAGAAAAATTAAATAGGAGAGAAACATTAGAGCCGATCACATATTTGAAGAGTAGGTGCTGTCAGAGGAGCCCTCGTGGCGTCGTGGGTATTCATTGGGCTCCTCGCCACCAGCCACTTTGCAAGAAGAGGCTTTATACTCCCGTAAACAGTTGCAGTTTCCACTCCTGTAAGCAGGAACCCACAGGAGCATTGTATCCTGCCCTGTAGGGTCTCCATGAGTCGGGCTCTAGTCGATGGCCGTCAATTTCTTGCTTTTGGTGTGGGAATGATCAAATGGGTCTGGCTATGACATTCATTCATTTCTTCC
>PVJH01038287.1:0-17264 GCA_004026705.1 Nesogale talazaci | reverse complement strand
TTTCCCTGAATGGAACCTACGCAAGACTGCTGATTAGAAGTGTTAGAAGCAGACATCTTGTTATTATCTTTGATTTCTAATAGACAACATACTGACTTCCCATTAAGTGTGATGTTAAATGTAGGAGTTTGGTAAATGACTTTTTTGAGGTTGAGAAAATTCACATCTGTTCTCATTCTGTTGAGTGCATTTATATCAAAGTATGTTGCATTTTGTTAAATGCAATTTTCTTTCTGAACTTGCAAAGCAAGAAACAAAAAACAGGAATTTTTTCTTGTTATGGTAAATTCCAAGAATTTGATTTTGGATGTTCAACCAGTGCTATTTACATTCCGGAGAGAGGTCTTTCCATGTACAGCTAGATTTTTTGCTAACTTTTTGCTGAGAATTTTCACATTCATCTTCATAAATGATGTTAACCTGTAGTCCTTTGCCCTTCCTTTCTTTCTGATCTCAGAGTAACACAGTTTCATGTAATGATGTAGGAAATGTTACCTCACCATCTGTTCCTTTTGTTTTGTTTTGTTTTGTTTTTTGGGCATCACTGCCCTCTGATGTTCGTGGGTGCTACCCAGTGCTGCTACTGAGAGCTACCGCTGGATTAGAACCGCCAACCACGGGCCACAGTCCCGCACTCAACCACTTACGCCACCGGGACACCATCTGTTCTTTTGGATAAAGTTTGTAAAGTATTAATCTATGGTGAATTTCACTAGTAAAGTAAATTGGGCCAGTGCTTTTCTACACTGAAAAATGTAAACTACTAGTTAAACATCTTTACATCCTGCAGGCAGCATATTCATTCAGGTTTTCCATTTCTCCTCTAGTCAGTTTTGGTTATTTATATCTCTTTAGAAAAAAATGTAATTGTATCTAAGGTATTTAATTTATTGTTACATCCTAAACCAAACCAAACTCACTGCCATTCCGTCTATACCAACTCAGAGCGATCCTATAGGACAGAGTAGAATTGCCCCCGTGGGCTCCCAAGATGAATCTTTACCGGGGTAGAGTTGTCACCAGCACCTGGTGAGTCTGAACTTACTGGCCTTGCAGTTAGCAGCCCAAGTGTATAATCACTGCATCACCAGTCTTGCCTTATGTTCTCGTTCCTTGTTTTAAGGTTAGCAGTGACATCTCACTATGTCTCCAATGTTGTTACTCATAGGGCCGTGGGTCAGCGAGGGCATTTAGCTTTATAAAAAGCAAAATAGATAAACAATAATATTATAATCATATTATATATATTATAAATGATATGTAGTTTATAATTTATACGTGGATATAAATTATATATTATAAATATGTCCAGGCTAGAATACATATGATTATTTCATGTATTATATAATTAAATAAAAGAGGCATATAAGATAATATAGAATATTTAATAAATGAAACAGAGAAGATGTGTTCACTAATTTAAAAATGAAATACTATTGTTTTAGTTGCAATAAGTTAAATCAAACTTGTTTTGATGTATTCAGTAAGATGTATTCAGTAGCTCTCCAGGAGCAAGGCTGGACCTCTCACTCCCACCAGAGGACAGTGATGCCCCTCCCCCCCCCAAAAGAATATATACAATAAACAATACCTACCCAAATAGTCTTTCAAGAACAATATAAATCTAGATTTTAGTAAACTGCATATTGTAATTAAATAGTATAACCAAAATATTTATTATGCCACCCTTCATATAGCACCATATAATTAAGAAAACTTTTGATGCTCAATTAGAGAAGATGGCACGATATGTCAATGTTTGTGATTAGCACATACCTTTTTAGGTAAATATTATTCAATATAAATATCAAAAGTTTTCATAATCTGTGGCCAACCACATGTGCAATTTAGCCCAAATTTAAATGAATATAACTAGGTACCAATGGTTTCTATTTCAAACAAAAATTGTTTGCAATTAACTTGAAGGTAAGTAGCCATATCTTTGATATTTACCAGTTGCAGTCTTGCCCTGATAGATTTCTCTCTAAGTTCAATGTCTATATTATGTATTGTGTTAGTCCAGGTAGACTAGAGAAACAAATTCAGTCCAAAGTCATAAGACTGATATTAGCCCATATGTCTGATACCAGTCTATAAAGTCTCCTTCTGACTTATGAAGCATGTGCGAGGACACCAGAAAAATCACAGGCAAGTGGGTGCAGAGTCTTGTGTGTCTGGTGGCAGTAGAAGTATCTCAACATTTGCCTGGGTCTCCACATTGCCTGCCGAGCATCTCAGCACTGGCAGGAGTCTCCATGTGGCTACACCAACCCTAGAGGTTTGGCTCCATCAAGGCAAGACCATGTGGTCTCTTCCTGGCTCCTCCATTCTCCAGGAATCAGGATTGATTAGCATGCTGTCATCTCATCTTGTCAGTAGTTCGTCGTCTCAGAGACTCAATCAGGTCTCGCCTCTCCAATTGGGAAATACCACGAGACAGCCCAGAATTCTCAGGAGAAAGCCATACCCACAGAGAGACCTCATTGGCTAACTCCAGAGTGAGAGGCTAGACTCCAATCCTAGACTCCCAATCATGAAATTGACACACGAGTACATGACTGCCATGTGCATATTATAATTTAGTAGAAAAATATGATAACAAACTTGTACACATTAATTTTTCTTAGCAAGATAATTGGTGCACAATAAAGGAAAAAACTGACCATATAAAACTGTTTGAATTCATGATTATGTTCATCATTAGGCAAATCAAGGTAGTTAATGAAAATAATCAGTAGAGGCAAAAAAATTTTAAAAATGAAAAAATAATCAGTAGATTAGCTTAAAATGTTCCATATATAAAGTTGTGTGTGTGTATATACATATATATATCTACGTATATATAGAGAGAATCAAACAAGTGATAATCATGTGCTTTTTGAAAATTGACTGCATGATAAAAGGATTTAAGTGTATGTCATTGTACACCTGGATTTAATCTGACATCTGCTCCCCAACTGCATAGGTTTAGACACCAGTTTACCCTTCATTAAAGAAAGGGAACTAGAATAATGTTTCTCAAAGTTTCTTTTTTGTTTGTTTGCTTTGTTTTTTGGGGGCATCACTGGCTTTGGTGGTCGTGGGATCTACCCAGTGCTGTTCCTGAGAGCTGCTGCTGGATTTGAACCACCAAGCCTGCGGGCCACAGTCCCACACTCAACCACTTATGCCACTGGGGCACAGCCCAGTTTCTTTTTTATTGCAATAAATTTTTATGATAGTATTGAACTTTCCATTACTTTACTAGCTTGCATTTGCAAAGAATCATGACATTTATAGTGCTGATTTATTTCTTCTTACATTTTTGCCTTTCAATTTAACTAGACTCTTGACTAAAAGAGCACAGGCACTTCAGTTTCAGAAGTCTCATCATGTATCATGAAGAGTAATGAGTTATATATCTTTGGGAAAATACTGTAAAAAAAAACGTAGCTTTTAATTTGTGCTATCTGCATTGTTGTTCAGTTAGATTACCCAGAATAAAACCTTATTTTTAGTCTACCATTGAATCTAAAATAGCCCAGAGGTTGTTATGAAACGCTCTTTACTTTTTCCATTGAAATCTTCTTTGGTTGGGACTGGGTAATTTTTATTTAAAGGATACCACTTTGCCTAAAGTGAAGGGTTGAGAGAGCATTGGGCATTGGGAAAAATGATCTACAAGAAAAAGATGTCTTGCCTTATACTATTTTGTTGCTTTAATAGAAAGAACTACAGGTCTAAGTAGCTAAAGAGCTTTAAAATTGTCAGTTTCATCAGGGGACATCTTCTTTATACTTCAACTACTATCAAAATCTGTTTAATCTAACTTTAGTTTTAGACATGACAAGACGCAACTACCTTAATTTACACATTCTTCTTTGTTCAGGAATTTTGGATGTTATTTTTATTTCACTCTTGAGTCTCTAGCTGCCATCCAAATCCTGATAATCCTTTGATAATTGAGTCATTTTCCTTTTGTTTTCTTCTTTCTCACCCCAACCCCATGTATTCTTCCTCCTCCGTTCCCTTCTTTCCTCTGCATTACCTGGATCATTTCTGCTCTTTATATTTTATTATTTCAACCACTAAATCACTCAGTATCTCCTTATTTTGAGAGGAAGCCATTTGTAAACAATACATGGCTTTGCAGTAGTTAAGACCTGAGAGAATAACAGTGATACAAACCAAACCACCAAGCTCACGGTCATCCAGTCAATTCTGATTCAAATAAAACAGGCTAGAACTGTCCCAGTGAGTTCGGAAACCATAACTGTTTCTGTGCTTCCTTCTCAGAGTGGCCAGAGTCTTTGAACTTCTGACCTTGAGGTTATCAGTCCAATGCATAACCATTATACCAACAACTATATGGTATAATATATCAACTATTACCAGCATCATTTTAGTACTGAATGATACGATGACATTCAAGTTTTTGAAAATTAGTAATTTGCACAGAGTTCATAAATCCGTTTTTTAATTTATCTAACTTCACAAATATTTACTGGCTATCAACAACACCTTTTTCCTTTCTTGAAATAGGAAGCAGAGGTTGTCAGCATTGTTATTCCTTCTCTTTTTGTTCCTGGAAAGGAGACATTCTATTTGGATTTGCAGCAGATATAGCATGATAACAATAATCTGATTTTCATAAGAAAAATGGTAGCACTCTAAACATGACACCTTAGAAGACATAGAAAGAGCCATGCCCTGGATCAACCATAATCAACTGGAATCTTCAAACATCTTATATTAGAAAATAAACTGTCATTGTAAGTCGCTGCAAGACTTAGTGCTTATGTCAGATAGACACTCCTGAGGAAGGGTAGGGGCAGAGCTCCACCTATCAACTCCATTGCATCCTGACGACACCTCTTGGGCATCATACGCCTTTTTGTACAAGGGGGAGAGAGACTTAATAGAATCTGCTCCTCTTTTGCTCTTCATCTTCTGCCAGAGCTCGATCTTTCCTGATTCACAGGTCTCTAGTGCATTGCCTCCTCTTCCCAGGAGCCATCAGTGGATGACCTATGGTGAATTCACTGGGCCAGTTTCAGACCTCTGCCTCCAGGTCATCCAGGTCTGGCTCCTCTCTCTCCTGTTGCATCAGTACACTATCCTGACTTGAACAGAATTAGATTTACCTATTCCTAAAGTTGTGTCAGATAAACTTCTTTCTATGCACGACACACACACACACACACACACACACACACACAACAGTACTGGTTTCATTTCTCTAGAGAAGCCAAGCTAACAAAGTCACTTTGTGATACTTCTTCTTCTCACTTTAATTGGGACACAGTCCTAATTGATCCACATATACATACTACTCAGTGGAGGATATGACACAGGGACCAATGAAAGTGAATGCTTACAGAACAAATGTATATCCCTAAGAACAACATGAATTAAGTGGGTCATACATAAGAACTTGGAAATAATTTTTGATCATAATAAGTTTTGATTGTATCTATATTTGAAATGTAATCAAAATGCCAAGAATTTACTTATAGGAGGCACGATATACTGGTGGAATTCCATAATAATCATTACTCATGCACATTCGGTTCCCTGCTATCCTATTCACTAGAACTAAAACAAAAGGTTTTCATGTAAATATGAGGATCGGAGTTCAATTTCTTGAACTTGAAATGTGTTCAAGGTCTCTAAGAAAAATAATTTTAAAAAAGTAAACTAGTTTATTACATGTCTATTAGGTCATGGGATGTTGTTCTTTGTATATTATAATAAGAAATATGGGGATAAACTAAAAGTAAGAAGGGTGACTGATGTTGTATGGGCGTATACATACCTGTAAAGCTCAATTTGTCTTTTAAAATCCAATTTTTCCATAGAGAATATGGATTGTTATGTGACTCATTAGAGAATAGTTGCTTAGCCACAAATCAGTTTCAACTTTGCCATTAGTACAAAGAATTCTAAGGGATTTCTGTGTTTCTTTATAATTTGAAAGTGTTATTGCTATCCATACTTTTAGTAGGGATGTTAATTTTGAGTTCTCATTATGTGAAATACTTTTCACATTTTTGGACCAAAACTTAACTTTAAATAACCCATTCACAGGCTGAGCCCCGGTGGTGTAGTGGTTGTGCGTGGGACTGCGACCCACTGGGATGGAAGTTCAATTCCAGCAGTGGCTCCGCAGGAACAAAGGCTGGGCCTCCTACTCCTACCACCAAAGGGCAGCGCTGCCCCCCCCCAAATAAACCATTCACATTGGAGATTCACATTGGAGGTAGGTTGACAATAGATGGAGCACTTCTATATCATTGACAATTAAGAAGAAAATTGACAATTGGGATGAAAATTCAACAAAATGTGAGAAAACTCCTTTATCATTTTGAAGTATTTTTATTTATGTGGCAAGTGTTACAGGCCTGCTGACCAGAGAAACAAATCCAGAGACACTCATATATGTGTAAGAGAGAGCTTTATATCAAGGGAAAATTGAATATTGAGAAAACATCCCAGTCCAATCCAGATCAAGTTTGTAAGTCCAATATTAATCCATTTGTGGGATACTGGTCCATAAATTCCTCTTCAGTCTCAGGTAACCATTCAAAATGGTGTCTAATGCAGGAAGATCATAGGCCTGTGGGTGGAAAGACTGTGAATCCAGAGGCAGTGGAATCATGTCAGTGCTGGTGTGGGTCCCCGTGTGGCTATTCCAGCTCTTTGAATGACTAAACAGCAGGAAATTGAAGAGAGAGAGAGAGAGAGAGAGAGAGAGAGAGAGAGAGAGAGAATGGCCCATCCTGGTTGAAAGAGAAAATTCCCTGAATTCTTAAGAGAAAGTGAAACACACAAGGAGGCATCGTCAAGCTGTGATCTGACTGACAGATTAGACTTCACCCGTAGACCTTTTATCAAGTTGACATGAAAGTCTGTAACCACCATATAGCATATCCCCAATACTTCATAAAAATAAACTAATCAAAGTTTATTTTTAGGAACTAATCAAAGTTGCTTAAAACCTCTTTTAACTTCAGTTTGTGGTTGCTTAAGTTACAAATATTCAAACTTACTTTGGTCACATTTTCTAACTATTGACCCTCTTTTTAATCTACCTTTCCATTCCAATCACTGGTAATGATCAGTACATCGTGATTGCATATCTAACTAATTTGAGGTTGAGAATGTCTGTTGAATTCTTCAATTTCTCTATCACTAGCTTTGCTGATTTAAATAACAGAGTTGTACTAACTGGTCTTCTTTGTAGGCTTATAGATATTATTCTATCACAGACAGCATCTCCTTTTTGGCAATGAATGTGACAACCTTTCTCTTGAATTAGTTATTCTTGGCATAGTAAGTCGTAAGCTTGTTCCATTTTAAATGGCCTATACTAGTCAATTTTAGCTAACAAATGCCTAGGATATGATCTTCACATGTTCCCTTTCATTTTTTCATGAATTCCAATTTCCTTAGACTTATACTTTGTACATTCCATGTTCCCATTACTAATTGATATCCGTAGCTGTTTCTTCTCACTTTGAGTCAAGCCTTATCAGCAAATAAAGTCATGAAAGCTTTGCTTCATCCACACCATTCAGTTTGACTCTATTTTGAAAAAGTAGCTCTTCTTCAGTCATGATTTGAGTGCCTTCCTGACTGACCCTGAGGGTCTGCCTTCCAGTCCCATATCAGACCATATTCCACTATTATTCATAAGATTTTTAGGTTCTCAGAAGTGCAGAGCCTATAACCTTGCTCCTCATCTATTTTTAGTCTGGGAGCCCCTCTGAGACCTGTTCATGAGTAACTCTGTTAGTATTTGAGATACAAGTGACCTCGCTTCCAGCATCACAGCTCCACACAAGCCACCACAGACTGGCAAACTGGGTGCTGGTGGTTAAAAATATCATAGATTTTTTTGCAAATTTGCCTGTCTCTTCATTCTTGTCTTTCACAAGGTACTTGCCTGCACTGTCACTTTTCCCAACATTGCTTTGCACAATAGTTAGCTTCAGAATCAATAACTATATTCACTCAACCTCTTTACCCAAAGTGCAAACTCCTGCTGCTTATTGAAAAGTAGATACAGCAATCACCTTTATGAAGTCAATAATGACACCTCCATAGGTAGACTTTGTCTATTTTTACTTAAATTCTTCCTTCCCTTTCCCCCTTTCTCACACACTTATTGCATTATCTAGCATCATATTTTTAAATCTATAATTCAAAACTTTGGGTTCTAGAATGTTCATCTAGTTGTCTCAAAATACAGGGGTTCAATACAATGTCTAGCAGTGGATGAAGCTCCTTAGAGTAAACGGACAATTTAGGACACATTTTCTGCACAAAAATATTTCCAGAGCAACTATTTCTCTCTGCGAAAAACTTCTAAGAATCCAGGCTAAAGTTTATGTACATGATCCGGGTTGGGGGTGGGGAGAGATCTGTTTTCACGTGAGGTAATACACAGAAAAACAGTAGCATACTTTAGCAAATATATAGAGAAACCATTCAGAAGTAGTTTGAAAATATGCATGGATTTTTATGGAAGCTTGGATTTCTCACTCTTCATTACATAAGTTACTTTGGAAAGTAGCAGAAACCATAGTTAATATCCCTGAACCTGAAGTAGCATCAAGCATTTTTCAGCAAGAAGATTGGGCAGGAGATAATTTTCACTTGAAAGGTTAAATTAAAATCCTTCGCTGTTTTCTGTCAGACTTCATATTCTAATAATCTAAATGCCATCATCTTCTACCGTGATCCCAACATTAAATAAGTTATTACAGCTTATCGAGTCTTTTTCAGAAATGTCTCTCATATTTGTGCTTGACAAACAAAGCTCTGCTGGTATGGCAAAGGAAGTCATATGTCTTTCTGCAGTGAAAATAATATATGAAAGGGAAGAAGGTTTCAGAAGCCTTTGGGAGTCAGAAGGAAAGAAAACAGGATTGTGGAGTGTCAGGATGAAAAGGAAAGAACTAGAAGGCCAGATTAATGACTTCCATGACATATGAAACCCTTGCACTATTTACACTAGGAATATTATTTTAATTATTTTCTTAGAGAAAGTATTGTGCCTATTTTAAGGATACCTGAGAATTCCAGAAATGTGAAATTAAGCCATCTAGAGCACTTCACTCAAATGCTCAAGTCTTACTGATTGACTACAACTTGCTGATAATGCTATGTCAAACAAACATATGATGTTGAAAAATAAAACTACCACCAGCACACTATGCATATTTCACAGCCTAAATGTCCTTCAGAGAGTGTTTCCATCTAAAAACAAACAAGTAAAAAGTTATTTTGTTTTGTTTCATTGTTTTGCTTTTGATTATATGCCTTCTCTGTTCTATTTGGTGGGCAATTTTTCATTAAAATGACAGTAAAAGATTCTGATCTTTTGGAAATAAGTAAACATATAGATACCATGAAAGAATGGGCAAATAATCTCATCACTTTGCCTTTAAAAAATATCAAAACCTAGCTCTAATGCTTATAAGCAGTAGCATGGTGGCACAGTTATCTCACCTAAAAGAGGACAAAATAAATTACTGAAGTAGATAATTCCTTCAGCGACTCTTTCTAACAAACCCTGAGGAGCTGTAAACAGCACAGTGACTTGAGTTCTGTAAAAATGACACTGTAAAAAAATAGAATATATTAATAAGCATTTATATTCACTCAAATACTTAATAATATGCTATTGATCATCTTTTCAGAATTAATGAGTATATAGTTGCATCATTGTGCATACATATAAGATAAATAAATGTTAGCTGGTGCTATAGACATGTACATATACACAATCAAATGATATTTTAAAAGTTTTGCTACAAAATTATAGACACTTTTTTGGGGGGGCATCACTGCCCTCTGGTGGTGGGAGTACGAGGCCCAGCCTTTGCTCCTGTGGAGCTGGAATTGAACCTCCATCCCAGTGGGCCACAGACCCGTGCACAACCACTACGCCACCGGGGCTCAGCCCATTTTAGACACTTTTAAAAAACAAAACTGTAAGAATGTGAAATTATTATTTCTCAGCAAGCAATTTTCTGTCTTAAAACATTTTCATATAAAGCCTTGGGGATTGTCCTGTGTCCTTGAAGATTGTCCTATGTCTATCCCCTTAAATAAAAATACATACGTAAATAAAACCATCACTGTAACATACTAAGCTGTGCATTCTGGTTTGAATTTAATTATTCCAGCATATCTCGACAGAAGCCACTGTTTTGATTTTATTTGAAGTTACCCTAAATGGATCTAAGACAAGTGATTCTTATCTAAGAGAACTTGCTGGCAGCCACTGAATAATCTCAGAGAGAGATGCTTAAAAATATTTAAGCCCATGCATTTATGAACTAGAACTCAAAAACTCAAAAACTCAAAAGCAATACCTTTTATCGTATGCACACCCATGTACCCAGTACACACACACACACACACACACACACACACACTCGGTCAGTGGTTGAAAAGCACAGGCTGCTTTATGGGGGAAAGATAGGACTGTCCGTTTCTATAAAGATTCACAGTCGCTGTGAATTCATAGGCTGAGCCCTGGTGGCTTAGTGGTTGATTGCGGCCCTGCGGCCCACAGGTTTGGTGGTTCAAATCCAGCAGCAGTTCTCCAGGAGCAAGGCTAAGTAGCTCCCAAGACCACCAGAGGGCAGTGATACCCACCTCCCCCCCCCAAAAAAAAAAAGATTCACAGTCGCAGACATCCTGAGGAACAGTTCTACTTCATCTTATAGACTTGTTCTGATTTGGAATCGACTTGATGGCAGTGAGCGTGGTACACATATGTACGCTAATAAAAAGCCCCAACAAATCCATCTTTTCCCATGCAGATTAGACAATGGCCATGGTGGGGGCATCGTTTAAATCATTGCCTATCTTCTTCATCAAATTCCTCAGTTTCCTGTTAGCATTTCAAAGGTTCATTGTCCTCTAGTTCAAATAAGAGATGGGGCAGAGTTCAGGTCATTATGATCTGCAAATGGTTGTGCTATCCTCTGTGGTTTATTAGTTGTCACACTCATAGCAATTAGATATGTTGTTTTAAGGCACATAATTATCTGCTTCTGAATAAATCTGAATAACAAGTAAATAATAAGATGATGTGCTCAAATGGTGTAGCACATAATCTCTCTCTCTCCTGTCTCTATTTTTTTCAATAGTCCAACACAGCCCCTAGACACTAATTTCATTCCAGAGCTATGTGCTTGCAAAGAACTGCCAGAATACACTTCATGCTTGGTAGACTTCATTTGTGAAAATCTATGCACGAAGCCTGAGCTGACACTGAGCAGGAATTGTGCTTAGAGCATATTCACTTCACTGATAGGGACCTAACACCTCCCAGAATCTCATGTAGGGCAGAGATCCTGGGGCCTTGTCAAAAACATTCAATTGCTTTCTGTATATACTTAACAACCCCAAGTGTGTGTTTAGTAATGATGTGGATTATGAATTAATTCTACAAATAAAACAACTCCCTACTTTGATTATTTTTTAGTTTAAAAGGGTGACAAAATTGACCAATTATTTTTTATTGTCTTTAAAAATAAGAAAACTAACATTTCTTAGAATTTGTAAGGCTGTTAGTTCATTTCAGAAACTTTATACATACAATTATGAGGAATAAATATTTTACATGATTCAGTGGTACAACACATTCTAATATTTACTGACCACAATGTCAGTCTTGCTTTATCAATAAATGGCTCAATGTTTTCTGAATATGTTGTATAAGAGGGCAAAAGTATAGGCAATGTGTTTTTTAAAAATGATAGTTCAAATTGGAAATAAAATAAATTTCAAGGATTTTAAAGGAATGCTTTAGTAGCATTAAAGAGATTTGCTTTTGGTCTGAAAAAATATAATAGCACAGACGTGATCATTTTCTCTACACTCCTAATTTTTACAGGTCAGCAAACTTAAGAAATGTGCTAACACTGACATCGAGTAACAATAGTCTCAATTTGGGTCTAGATTTGCAGGCTCCAAGGTATCATTTACTTTAGTCCATCACATAGTGTAGGCAAGATTTTGATGTGTCTACGTGTTTTACTTTAGGACAGCCAGAAGTTTAAAGTTTCAAATCATTAATGCCTAGTGAAAACATATTACAACTGTCTCATTAAAAAGTTTAAAGACAACAAGTAAGGAAAAAGAGCCATGAGTTTTTTTCTAAGTTTCTATTATGTGCTAGAGACTGTGCCAGAAAGTTATGTAATATGTCACTTTCAGTATATTCACATTTTCAGAGATGGAAAACTCCCAAACCTGATTTCACCTTTATGTGTCATAACTGGAATCTGGGGTTTGGATGATGTCCATCAGAAAGAATTCATATGACCTACAAGGCTTTATTCATAATAGTGGGGAGCATTGCTAACTAGTTTTCAGAAAAACCTAACAGTTGTATTCAGTTTAATTCCACAAATTTCTATTGGCTTTCCAATGGAATGATTCTTAACTGTAGATAAAACCATCTACATAGTACCTATGAATAAAGACTCAGCTATATTTCAGAAACTCCTATCCCAAATTGAGGATAGTCTCATTTTGAAGAGAGAGAGCTCTCTATTGTCATTTGAAGTCTATATCAATTATAAGCATAGCTCTATTAGAAACCAGAAGTCCTCTTAAAATAATTCTAAAGTTCAGGTCCATTGTTTCAGAAGGAAGGTAAATTAATGGTGACTTTTGCACAGGACTTATTTATAAAGAAAGAATTTTATATAGAAATTATTATTAGGGTATCCCAATTGGGGTTTAATCAATAAGTACTGTTGGAGAGGGTATTAAACTTTCCCAGTTCAGGCTAACAAGTTGAACCTAATCTTTGCTTTTTGAGAGACAGTTTAGTGGTAGTTGAATAGATCTGCCTCATTCTTGCAATCTGCTTCCAGATTCTGTGTGTCCCAGGAATCTTCCTAGGCATAAGCATGAGAATAGGGTTGCAGGTGCGGAAGACATCCAGAAGTATTGGCAAATATTTTATGGAAGTAAGGAAGTAAGTGTTATCTTTTGCTATTTCTAATAGACCATCCCAGCAGTCATTGGAATCATAGGTGTATAAGAGCATCTGAAAGAGTAAAAATTGGGCATTTTATTTAAAGAAGATGACACCCCGGGCAGTTATAAAAAACAAAAGATTATTAGCACTCTTCTCTTTTCCTCACCTCTTCAGTCTAAAATGTCCCATCCTAATGAGGAAGATTGTTCGATTCCTCCACTACCAGAAAAATCTGTGTCCCTTTACAGTAGTATAACTTCATCCTTTATTCAATCATCCTCTCATCCTCTCAGTCCTTTGTGTGGAAGGACTAGAGGAATGTGGACATTGTTACAAAGCCTTCAGAGAACAGTAGGAAGAACCACTTAGTGGTCTAAGGAACCATAGAGGACAGATATGGTCACAAGGTTTACTCAGTTGCTACCTGGAAAGAGCATAGAAAAAGAAATCTTTGATTCTTAGAGGCTTTCCTTGGTTTGTTCTACCTGAAATGGCTGAAAGAAATGGACATTAAACTAAGTCTCAGGGAAGAAAATTAACTTTTAGACTTCCCTAGAGCAAAAACCATTCTGTTTAGACAAAATGGCTGATAGAAAATTTGAACAGCTGGATAGAACCTGCCACAGGCCAAGTACATATGAATGGGATAATCTAAGAGAACTTTGAACTTGAGCATTTTAAAAAGAATTGTGAGTAGGATCTGGCTATACTAGATTTCTCATACATACTATTATGACAAAGTATGTGATAGAAATGTATAATGAAAATTATGATTAGAGGAAACTTGTATACTCGCTTTCCTTCAGTCTTAGCACTATCTTAACTAAAAGGGAGATTAGAAATTGCCTTAAAATATAAAAGACATTTGGGGATCTAGGAAAAAAAAAGACATTTGAATGAGGCCCTTAATGGGGTTTATCTTTATATTTGAAATATGTAATCAATACATTTACAATTGAAAAACATGCAGCTAGAACTACTGAAGATTTTTTAAAAAGTGACTCACTTTTTGAATTTTAAGCAAGCAGTTTATCTGTGGATATACATAGTCTGTACCCATCAGATACCATCCCCTCTAGGCCTAAAAGTTAAGTGGAGTCTTTGGGCAGCTTGGAATGCGTACTCTCTTGCCTATCTGACAAATCTTTTGTGATCAAATATCTCAGTTTGCTGAGCAATTCAAATGGCCATATTTGACCAAGTGGTTGAGTAAGAAAAACTAGAAACAGTAGAAAATGGATAGTAGTGTAAATTTTGCATTACAAACTCCTGATCACATTTTCAATACCATTTTAAATTTAGAATAACACAGATGAGAGGTAGAGACAGAGCCGCAGGAAGGAGACAGAACTCAGTTAGGGATGAAGAGGATAATCTCTTTTCTGGTGAGGCTGACACAAAAGGGGTGCAAGGGGCTGTCTGGTCCAGGGTGCTGCCTGGTCCAGGGAACTGCTCAGTCCAGGGAGCTACCTGGTTCGACCCTGGCCCATACAACGCCAAGATCCTTTCATTACATTTTAACAATATTTTAATCTAGTGTCTGTTCCCCATTAAAACATCAAATTATTCATATCTATTACTTTAAAATAATAGTAACATTATTTATATTATTTGACTTAGATTAAGAATAAGGGTCAATAAAAAGAATTTCCTCCCCTGATTATGAGTAATATCTTGATTAGAATTAGGCTTTCTAGAATAAAGTCCCTTTCCCCTCAGGAAACAAAAATTATTATTCCGTATCTTCAAGTGTCCAGAGTGGCATTTGAGTATTCCCATAATAAGCAAAATTTCTTCCACCATCCCTTTTCTCCATCTTCTTTTTTTCATTGTTTCTTTTTCTTTTAAACTAACCTGTTATTACTGGAAAGTTGTCTCTTTAAATCCCTGAAGGAAATTATTTTATTTATTTTTGTAGTTTGATCATGAGAGTCATGTCTCTTCAAGTCATGTCTCTTTCAAGGAAAACAAAGTCAGTGTGTGATAAATTAGTAAACAGTGAAGGCATGATAAATTTGACTTTTATGGTCTCGTGAAAATAAATTGCATGAAAAATATTTCACTTTTTCTCTCATGATATATATTTTAAAATTCGAAGCAGAAAATGATTGTTCTCTAGAGATTTGAATGAACTTTACCCTTGTACTCTAGCTCCCTTTGTTTCTATAGAGACTCTGAAAGCATTCTGGCTCTTATTCTTTCTTCAGTCTACCCATTGGCAATTATATTAGCACCAACCTTTTCAGAGTTCACAGTAATGTGCCTTGACTTATGCATACTTTTTTCCCATTATTATAGTAACCAATCATCCCACACCCCATCCTTGCCCCTACGATTGCACAAGTGTAGAGATATTTTCAAGTGTCAAAACCTGGGGTAAAAAAAACCAAAAAAACAAAAAACAACCTGGGGTATTGCTACTGGCATCTATGGGGTAGAGGACAGATTTTCACTAAAAATTTTGTAATACAGTGGGGAACCCCACCCCCACTCAATAAAGTATTACCTAATCCAAAATGTTAGTAATGACATTTTTGAGACCTTCTGTTATTTGGTAATAAAGGTAAGTAATTTGCTGAGAACTCTTTAGACATGTATTTATTTTTCCTCTCTCTCTTGGGTTTGTCAGATTCCTCAGAGAAATGTTTTCCAATGTCCTGTGTAGAGACCAATGGCTTGATTATCAGACTGCTGATGACGTTTAAGAATGCGTGTGTTTGCTACTCTCTCTGCTTCCAGCACACAGGCCCGATGCTCAAGTATATCTAGCATAAGCACCACAAAGGCTCTTTGCTATTTCACAAGTACTGAGGAAGAGGCAGCTACTTTCTAGGAGTCTTACTTAGGGGTCTAACTATCTCTCAAACAACTTCCATGCTAGCTCCCAGCACGCTTTCTCTAGGGCAGTGTAAGATTATGTACTGCACTGCTAACCACAAGATCGGGGGTTTGAATCTTCCAGCCCCATCTTGAGAGAAAGAGGAGGCTTTCTGCTCTGGTCAACATTTACAGCCTTGGAAACCCAAAGGGCCAAGACTATTCTGTCCCAAAGGGTTCTAGGAGTTGGAATTGACATTGTGATGGTGTTTGAGTTGAAGCCACTTTCGTTCCAGAAATACCTGGATTATTTGTGGTATAATGTGAATTGTAAGGAGCATTCAATAATTTCATGAAAAGATTCCATTACCTTTTAATTCCATTTTCCATGTATTTAATGAAGTTTTCTCATATTTCTACACTCCTTTCACTTGCCAAGGTAAAGTTTGATTTTCTTGAATCAGCTGAGTTAATTACCAGGCCTCTCCTTTATCCTTCACAGTATTTTTGCTTGCTTTCCCTATGGTTGTGTTTATGTCCTGAAATCCCCTTTAGAGTAAGTAGATTTACTAGATTTTCAGGAGAAAATTACATTATATGAGTATGTGCCATTCAATCCAGAAATACAAAGGACAATAATTCCCTCCAATGTTAACTGAAAAATGCTTGCTGCATGTTGTGAAGAGTCATGTTTTTGTCTGCTATATGTATCAAGTGTGTGTGTGTGTGTGTGTGTGTGTGTGTGACCAAATTATTCTACCTAACAGGAGAGTGTCTTTCTGGCTTACCTTTACAAGCAAGATAATCCCTTATTCAGGCAAGTACATTGCAATTCTTACTCTATAATTCTTTTACATCTCCTTTATCACCGCAGTACTTTAGGGCACTCCGATAAATCATTTTATGCTCAATATAACGTGTGCTATTAAAATGGAGGACAAATGAATCTCAATATTGGAACTTGGGTCATCAATTTGAAGACAACCGTGAGCTAGATGTCATCTCACTATCTCTATAACTATGAAATATAAGTGATGATGGACTTTCTTTTCACAAGATCATCTATTAGATGTGTAAGTTGATATCTAAGCTGCAAGGTTTGCCATTCTACTTATATTACCTTTTAGATATCAATAACTTAATCTTTGCCAGTTCTTTATTGTCATTTTATAATTCTTTTTAGTTTGGTCTCATTGCTATTGGGCCAATCCTTACTCATCACAACCCTTTGGTTAGAGTCAAATTGCCTTATCGTGTTATTAAGGCTGCTAATCTGTACAGAAATAAGTGGAGCAACTGGTGGGTCTGAACCACTGATCTTTCAGTTAACAGTTGATGCCACTAGGCCTTGTTCATTCTCTGTATAAGTATACACACAAATATGTATAGATGTTTCTAGTTGATGATGAACTTTTTCTGACTCTTAGTGACTTAGTGAGGTGTGTGATAGTCTGATGAT
>PVJH01038286.1:0-17233 GCA_004026705.1 Nesogale talazaci | reverse complement strand
AATCCATCACAATCCATCCATCCAGTGTGCCAAGCGCATTTGTACATCTTGTTGCCCTCATCAGTCTCAAAACACTTGCTTTCTAATTGAACTTTTGGTATCAGCTCATTTCCCCCCCGCCCATGAACCCTTGATAAATTATTACTATTTTTGTCATTTCTTACACTATTTGACATCTCCCTTCACCCACTTTTCTGTTGTTTCTCCCCCAGAGAAGGGGTTATATGTAGATCCTTGTCATTGTACCCTTTCTACCCAACCTTCCCTCCACCCTCCCAGTTTCACCACTCTCACCACTGGTCCTGAAGTTAAGTGACCAGATGGCGCGCTTTTGGCGAGACAGTCCCGATTTTAAACAAATTTTCCCTGAGTCCTGTGGCGTTTTAAAAAAAAAAAAGTCCCAGTTTTTGGAAAGAACGCACAAAGAGCTAGGGAATGGCGGGAGAATGGAAAAGGAATATACCACCACCACCACCCCTGTCCAATGGTGTCCCACTTTACCAATGTTAAAATCTGCCCACTATCCTAAAGGGGTCATCTGTCATGGATTCCCTATGTTTGCAGATCCTATCCGTACCAGTGTATATCCTCTAGTCTAGCTGAATTTTTAAGGTAGAATTGGGCTCATGATTGGCGCCGGTGGGGGGGTGGGGGTGGGGGAGGAAGCATTTAAGAACTGGAGGAAAGTTGTAAGCTTCATCGGGGGGCTGACTTCTAAGTTATGGGTGGGGGCCGCTGAGGGCCGGGTCTGAAATCATGGGGAAGGTGCAATAAATCACCTTCTCCCTCCCCTTCCCCACTCTCTGGGCAGGGTGGCAAATGCTGAGCCAGGGGAGGAGATTGGGGGGTTATCCTTTGCCTGTAAGTGGAAAGCGGTGATGAGTAGAACGTGGACCCACTTTCTTCCCGGTCCCTTGGATGCCTTAAGGGTTCACTCCTTTCCTGGGACAGGACAGGGCTGGACTGAAGGATGCCTTGCCTCAGCCTGTGTCTGACACCCCCCTGGCCAAAGCAAGTTGGAGGAAATGTATCTGGAGAGCAACTTGGGTGAAGGGTCCTAACTGAGGTGGGGGCACTTTTAAAGTGTGTGCACACACACACGGGAGGCAGAAGGGCCTCTCAGGGGAACAGCATGGATGGGCTTCCTGGCGGTTAGAACCAGCACGGAGGTGACAGTAGTGTGCCCAGGCTAGGAGAGAAGGCAGGTGCCTTGAAGTCAGACCTAGGAGTCTGGCTATGAACCTGTGGATAGTGGGCAGTCCCTGGAGTGTTTACCTAGGAAGAGCGGCGTGATTCTAAGGTCATTCTCAGGAGCCTTTGCATGGTCTATGAGTTGGACTGGAAGCGTCTAGATCATGGGTCGGCAAACTGCAACTCAGGGGCCATATGTGACTCTTTTAGTAGGTATGTGTGGCTCTGAAGGAAAAGATCAGTTTCATGTAAAGGTGAAATTGTCACTACTGTTATTGCTATTCAAATAATGGCAATTTCATTTGTAAAAAAAAAAAAAAAAACACCATGAGTCTTAAATAATTTTTTTAAGTTCTTGTGAAGGACAGGATTAGCTCTCCCATCTCAAAAGTTTGCTGACCCCTGTTCGAGACAGACCAATTTGTAGAGGCAGCTGGGCCTAGATTCCATTCCCACTCGGCGGCTTTGTTCCCAGCACTGTGGCCTTGGGGAAGTAACGTCACCCCTCTAGTGCCCAAAGCTCCTGGGCCCCCAGATGAGGAGAGCATCGCCTGCCTCGCCAGATCTGTTCTGAACGACAACTAGGATCACAGGCTCATGAATTACATGTGTTAAAAAAAATTAAAAGCTGTAATTCAGATTACATTGTGCAGGCACTTGTGAGATTGCACTGCTGGTCCCATGGAAGGACAATGGCGTCCGTGTGGCGCTGAATCTGACTTGAACATGCAGGGAAGCCCAGCAGGCCCATTCCTCTCCTCAAGCAGAAGGAAGCTCCAGGCCACATTGTCTCATCCGAGTCTCCCAGCCTGTTTGGGAGATGGCTGCAGACTGGAAGAGGCTCGCTTACCAGGAAGGGACAGCCCAGGGACTGCTGCTGGCTGAGGGACAGCTTAGACTGGGAACAGCTGTAGAAGGTGTGTTTTTGAATCAAAACAAGTGAGAGTTTACGTGAGAGCTGTAGAAAGGAAGGACATTATTGTCATCTCGGTCAGCGGAAATAGTCGGTGCAAATGCATGGGGCCAGAGAAATGGTGGGCCCTGGGCTAGAAAGGCCTCTTTGTGGTGGGCGTGCCTTGGTGGGCCCAGTTCTTTGGTGGGAAGGTGCATGCCGGTTGGAGGCAGGCAGCCAGGATGGAGGCCACTGCAGCAGGACAGCTAAAAAGGCTTCCTGAGCTGAGCAGGATCTGGGGACTTTGGGGTGAGCGAGAGGGAAAACCGGGACCTCTGCCCAGGAGTCCCTGGTGGTTTGTTTTTTTGGTTTTTTTTTTGTGGGCATCACTGCCTCTGGTGGTCGTGGGCGCTACCCAGCCGCCTCTGAATTTGAACCGCCAAGCGCGCGGGCTGCAGTTCCGCACTCAACCACTTACGCCACCGGGGCTCAGCCCGAGTCCCTGGTGGTTTTTACACCAGGAACTCACTGCCATGGACAACACCACGGTATCAACCTCTTTCAAAAATTGCCAACCTCGCTGCCTGCTCTGGATTCCGACTCATAGTGGCCCCACAGAGCAGAGTTGAAGGGTAAAGTAGGAACTGCCCCTGTAGGTCTCTGAGGGTGCCACTTATTTTTTTGGGGGGGGGGGCATCACTGCCCTCTGGTGGTTGTGGGAGCTACCTAGCGCTGCTTCTGAGAGCCGCCACTGGATTTGAACCGCCAAGCCCGCGGGCCACAGTCCCGCACTCAACCACTTACGCCACCGGGGCTCAGCTGAGGGTGCCGCTTCTCTATGGGAGCAGGACTCCCCATCTTTCTCCAAGGAAAGGCTTTTGGTTTTGAACTTCTGACCTTGTGACCGGCAGCCCAGTATGTGAACCAGTATACCAGCAGGGCTCCTTTAAACAGCAGAACCAAGCTCCCTGCCATTGAGTTGAGCACAACTGCCCCCCTTTGGGTTTCTGAAAGGAAATCTTGTGGGTTCGAACTGGTGACCCTGTCTGTGGTTCGCAGCTCCATGTGCAGTCCACTCTGCCAGCCCGGCTCCCATGACCCTGGCAACCCTTTCCAGCTTCCCTGGTCACGCCTTCCAGGTCCCTCTTGGGTCCTGGTCAGCAGCCGGCAGCCTCAGCAGGTCCCTGGTGTGCACGGTGAGAGGCCAAAGCCTCGGGGGACAAAGCTAGCTTGGTGAGCATCGCGTTCCTTCAGCGGCTAACTGCTAACCAAGGATGAACAGTGTGCTATCTCCAGTCACTCCGGGGGAAGCTTTCTACTCCTGTAAAAAGTTGACAGTCTTGGAAGCCCATGGAGACAGTTCTGCTTTGTCCTGCGGGGTTGCCGTGAGTCAGAATTCATTCGATGGCAGTGAGGGGTTGGTCGCTTCTTGCCTTATCTTCTGATCTGTTTGTGTCACCACTCCTTCCTTCTCAGAGCTCTCAAACTCATCCTTTAGAGCAGGGGTTCTCAACCTGTGGGTCGGATAACCCTTTCACAGGGGTCTTCCAGTTCATAACAGTAGCAAAATTGCAGTGATAAAGTAGCAACAAAAAGAATGTTCTGGGGCTGAGCCCCGGTGGCGTAGTGGTTGTGTGCGGGACTGCGGCCCACTGGGATGGAGGTTCAATTCCAGCAGTGGGGCTGGACCTCCTACTCCCACCACCAGAGAACAGTGATACCCCCCCAAAAAAAAAAGTTCTGGTTGGAGGGGGTCACCATATCTAAGGAGCCATATTGGCATTAGGGAAGCTGAGACGACTCACCCAAACCTTAACAGCAGCTAAGTAGAGGCTCCAAAACCCATTTCCACTCCCCATGTGTTCACACGTGCCTCTTCCAGCAGTAAGGCACTTTAAAATCTTCAGGAAGGAGAAAATTGTATTGGGAGGCTTGCCTCTTTCCCCGCAGACTGTCTTCCTTGGAAGGAAGTTGCTGGGCATCCAGGCCCAGGTGATACCATAGAGGAGGGCTGGCACTGGGAGATAGAGTGCCGGAGACCAGTTGCTGTCCTCACTGGCTATGACTCTTCTTCTATGGGCCTCTGGCTATAGCTTTGACATAGGTATGATGTGCCTTCCCCCACCTCCACCCTGCTGACCTGACAGGGGAGCTAGCGGAGCAGGGATAAGGAAGCTCTGGAAACGATGAAAAACCCGCTTAGTGTGTCTTTATGTGGTACCCTCTTTGTGCCAGCCCCAGGGCTCGGCACCAAGGATGTGCGATAAATCAGACCCCAGACTCGCCCAGCAAGGTCAGGCAAAATAGAGTTCTAGTCCAGCATGCCCCACATGACAGCTTCATCCATTCTGTTCCCATTTGAAAGTTGAGGCAATGTGGTGGAAAGAACACCAGACTTGGGGCAAAAACATCCAGATTTCAGGCCCTGTTCATCTGAGTGACCTCAGTTTTCCTTGTCTGCAACCCAGGGCCAGTACTGTACACACACACATCAATCAGGGCTAGTTGGAGGCCGAGACCAGAGGCTGTAGAAGTACATGGTGAGCTATGGGTTTGTATTGACGTGCAGAGTTAACGATAGCGCTGGAGAGAGCCGCCTCCAGCCTCTGGCACTTGGACCCTGCATCCTTTCCGCCCAAGTGACTGGAAGGCAGGGACGTTTATGAAATTTCCACCTGGGGATTTGGATGGCGTCAGCTGCGGTGAGATCATGAAGGGGAGCAGAGGCAGCCCAGGGCTGGAGAGTCCGCAAAGGGTGGGGCGCTGGGGCCTCGAGGCCGGCCAGACTCAGCCGTCGTCTGCCCGCCTGCCTCCTTGGTTCTTGTGCCAGTGACTCCCAGCTGACGGGGGAGTGGGCATACCCTGGGGCCAGGAGCATCTCAGCTGGAGCCCTTGACCCCAGAGAGGTGTGGGAAAGGGACTGAGGACTGTAGGCACAGTCCCAGCCCCACTGCGGGGCTGGCTCTTGGCTGGAGGAGAGCGGGGAAGGTGTCCAGTGTTGCCTTCAGCAAGCTCAGTGAGGGATGGCTGGCCTTGCCTCCTGCCAGCTGTCCGCACAGCTTCCTCCAGAGCAGCGGTTCTCAACCTGTGGGTCACCACCCCTTTGGGGGTCGAACGACCCTTTCACAGGGGTTGCCCGATTCATCACAGTAACAAAGTGACAGTGATGAGCTAGCAACAAAAATAATTTTACAGTTGGAGGGGGGGTCACCACGACATGAGGAACTGTCTTAAAGGGTCACGTTGGAGAGCCACTGCTCCCAAGGCTTCCACCACAGGCCTGATCCTGTGGGCCCAGCAATGACGGAGCTCATGGCTCCTTCCCTGAAACTCCTTGCCATGTGGGTCTCAGAGCCTGCAGCCCTTGACACGAGCAGACAGCCTCATTACCCCCCGAACCTCCAGCTGGTGGGTTCGAACTACTGCCCTCGGAGCCCAGAGCATCAGGGCTCCTTGAGTTGAGTCACCCCCAAATCAGAGTGCCTGCAGTTTCTAAGCTCTCCTCCTTCCCTGGTACCCCACAACCTGATGGACCTGCGGGAGCCTGCTGTCTGCAGGTTGGAGTTTGGAGAAGTGGCGGGTCCTAGCCCAGAGACCCTTTCTCCAGGGCATTTATGTGGTGGCGCCTGCCTGCCTTCCCCTTGCTCTTATCAGGACATATATATACACACACAAACCAGTTCTGTGCTCCCCCACAGACGGAGTGAGGCTCTCGGGGCCAACAACACTGCTACTTTACAGAAGGGAAGACCCAGGGCTCCAAGAAAGAAAGCCCCAAAGATCTCACAGCTAGTGGCCGAGCTGGGACTGGACTCCTCACTCCTGGTTTCAAGAGTTATGTCAAGCATAGTGATGTTCTGTGTGCGCCCCCCACCCCACCCCCCTCCACTTCCCAGCTTGGCCTGGCACAGTGCCCGGCACTTGGCCGAGGTATAGTAAATGCTTTGGGGAAACGTTAAGATCTGCAACTGCTGGAGCTGTATTCTCCAGACGTGGGCCCCCATGTGAAGCTGAGCAAATGAAGACTCTTGTCCAAGGGTTTTCACAGCCTGTGGCTGTGCCTGACTGTGCCTGGGGCTTGTCTCATGGAAGCCTAGTTAGCCTGTCTCTGCCTCCACCACCCTGTAAAAGAGGTGTGTGTGGGGGGGGGGGGGTCCTTGTATGTTCTCTGCAGTGTGGGTGGTCTGGCCACATCTGCCAGGGGCCTGGCTGCTTGCTGGGCATTTGATACGTGTGCTCCCCACTCCTCCCCGCCTTGGGGGAGAGACTAGCCCCCTCTCTGAGAAGAAGGAGCCAGGGCCAAAAGAGAAGGCCTCATCCTGTACTGCCTTCGGGCACTGTCACTCCCCCAGATCAGAAAGGAAGGACAGCTGTCATCTGGAGGGCCAACTGGCTTGACCATGCCAGGCTTCCTGTTGAGAAGACGTCTGGGGGCCCCTCCAAAAGCAGCCGGAAGTGAGTCCCGACTCATGACTGAGTCATCGTGTCTGCGCTGGGCAGAGGAGGGAAGAGAGTTGGAGGAAAATGCACAGACCTCCCACCCGTGGGGCCCACCCTGTGGCGGCCTGTGTCTCTCTAGAGTAAAGTGACCAGATTTTAGCATTGGTAAAGCGGGACACCATTGACCTGAGAGGGCAGGGGAGGAGGTAGAGGGGGTATATTCCCTTCCCGTTCTCCCGCCGTTCCCTAACTTGTCGTGCATTCTTTCCAAGAACCGGGACTTTTTAAAAACGCCGCGGCACACGGGGAACATTCTTTAAAATCGGGATGTCTGGTCACTTTAGGGGCATCTGGCTTTGCTCAGGCTGACCTGCGTAGCCATCCCTTCCTAGGGGACAGAGCCAGGCTTGGGGCCCCAGATCTCTAGCCCAGGAGTAGTGTTGGAGGCCTCGTGGCTCACTGGGAAGGCTCTCTGTCTCCCTGCAGCTGAGGCTGGTGGTTTTGTCCAGGGGAGCTCTGCAGTACTGCTCGGGCCTCAGATCCAGCCGCCCTGTTGAGAAACACAGGGCTTTGTGGCCTTTGAGGCAATAACTGCCCTCCAGGAGGGTGCCCGTTGCTAAGGGGTTTGGGCAGACTAGATCTGGGTCTGCTGAAGGAAAAAGGAGGGGTGTGTGTGTGTGTGTGGTGGGGAGGTCTGGACAAACCCACCACTGACCTGCACCCCTACCTGTGCCCTGTCTGAGCCCTCCCCTCACGTCTAGCACCTATCCCCATCCCCTTTCATCTTCACAACAGTCCCGGGAGGTGGATGTTCTTATCCGCATCTTAAGGAGACTGTGTAACCAGCAAAGCCATCCTGCTAGGGGCCTTTGTTACTCTGTGTCTTTAATCCTTTCTACAGTAAGAGAGGAGATGGGGGTGGGGGCGGTCAGCTAAGGTACATTTGAGTCACTCGGTGTACAGCCAGGTTGATATTGTTAGAGTTGCAGAAACGTCGGACTGCCCGTGTGGGTTCCTAAGGCCATAAATCTGTGTGGAAGCTGAAAGCCTCCCCTTTCTCCCTCGGAGCAGTCAGTGGGTACAAACTGCTGACCTCGTGCTTAGCGGCCCAACGCCTAACCCACGACGCCACCAGGGCACCTTCCATCGGCTTTCCAACGTTAAGATTAAAATAGAGACACTGTTACACTTCTCTGAGACGGATCACTGCTCCTCTACTAAGTAGCATTCAGGAACCCGATGGAGGAGGGGTCATGTGTTGGTTGGCCTCCTGACCACCAGGGCAGCGGTTTGAAACCACCAGCGGCTCCCCAGGCGAAAGACGAGGCTTTCCAAGAGCAAGGGCAGTGTTGGCCTGTCCTGTAGAATCGCAGTCCTCTCGATGGCCTCAGCCTTCCCAAGGTCGTCACAGACACTTCAGAACACGTGCATGGGGGAGGGGGGGGCGGGGGCGGGGGGAGCCCTGCTGGACCCTGCCTCGTGGAAGATCTGCACATTCTCAAGGCCACAATGTGTCCTCAGGGGTCGTAGCTGACCTGGCCGCATCGATTGAGCAGGGGTTCCTGGTCAACTAGAAAGGCTGTCGCCCTGGGGGGGAACGGGGTCCCTGCCTTCCCCCTTGGCTCCTAGAGCTTTTTCTGAAAGGGCCTCGGAGAAGAAGTGTCAGATTTCAGTGTCTCTGAGGACCTGGACCTGCTCACAGGAGGTCTCAGAGAGAAGTGCTGGGGAAGGCTTGCCTCTGAAGCTGACCTGCGATGCTGGCTCTCAGGGCTTTTCCTGAGGAACCAACCCACAGAGACCTTGGTTCACCGTCTGCTTTCACCCATGTCTCAGTCTAGAGCAGTGGTTCTCAGCCTCCCTCATGCTGCCACTCATTCATACAGGTTTTTTTTGTGGTGACCCCCCCCAACCGTAAAATTTTTTTTTTGGGGGGGGAGGGCAGGCATCACTGCTCTCCGGTGGTGGGAGTAGGAGGCCCAGCCCCACTGCTGGAATTGAACCTCCGTCCCAGGGGCCACAGTCTGCGCACAACCACTACACCACCGGGGCTCAGTCCCATAAAAGTATTTTTGTTGCAACTTCATCACTGTCATTTTGCTACTGGTATGAATCGGGCGACCCCTGTGCAAGGGTCGTTCACAGGTGGAGAACCACTGGTCTAGAGCTGCTTAGAAAGTCTGGTGAAGGGTTTCCTGGCGGACAGGGTTAGGCCAGGGACCCCTTGACAGCATTTGGGGGTAGAGGAAGCAGCCATTAGCCAGTTGGAAGGCCCCAAGAGAGGTCCCTGGACTCCTCTGTGAAATCTGGCCTGCTGCTTCCTAGAGGTCTCTGGCTGCTTCTTTCTCTGCCTGCAGCAGCACAACAATGCTCTGTCCCATCTGAACCCAGCTCGTGATGAGGGCCCATTCCTGGCCCTGCAACCCCCGTTTCCTGCTAACCTCAGGGTTCCCAGGGAGGATCAGACGAGAACATGTTCCAAGCACTCACCAGGAGTGGGACTGACTGGGACTGGGTCCCCTGGCATTTCCCACCAAGCATAGGCCTGCCCTGGGACCAGCCTTGGGGCTCAGTCTGCCACCGGCCTGCTCCCTCTGCATGTCGGCTGTCACACCCCTGCAGCCAGTGGGGACGCCCTCTGTGCCGGAGAGGTGGATGGACATCTGTGAGGAGGGCAGGGCCGCGTGACAACCCTGAGTTACAGAGGACAAGGCCCAAGCCTGCTCTGCCCAGAGGGGCAGCGCTTGGGCTGGGCTGGGCAGCCGGTTACATAAGCAGGAGCTCCTAAGCCGGCCTCTTGGCATTTAATGGACACATTGTATGACCACCTTGTGGGAACCCAAGAGGCATCTGAGGCCTATTGGGGTGTTTGTTTAACCCCCCGGGAAGGGAGCACATTGGCTTGGCAGGGAAGGAGGGGCCCTGGTGGTAATGAACCCTGCCAGGAGGAACTCTCCCCCGGGAACAAAGGGGGCCTGAAGCAACTTAATCTGCTCCCGTTGGTTCCCAACATTGGAACCGTCTCAGGCCTCAGCTGGGACCAAGCCCAGGATGCACCTGGGCTGGATTTAATCCTCAAATTGGCCTCTACAAAAGAAAGGGGCGGGAGATTGGGGGGCCCACATGGGGGAGAAGCCCTGCTTCTCCCTGCCCCTGGGCAGAGGGCGGATCAAGTGGCTGCCCCTTTAAAGTTTTATGTAAGTCTGGTAATGCTATCCTGCCGCTTGCTCCACTCCCACCCCAGTGTGGAAGGGACACGGGTCCCTGGCCTGCTTCTCAGCTGCTGCCGCCCACACCACCACCCCTCCCCAGCCCAGCCCTGGAGGCCAGGGGAGAGAGTAGGGAAGGAGCCTGGCAGGGAGCAGTGGCCTTCCCATAATCCTTCCTGACTGAGTAGCCCCTGTAGGGGCCAGGGCGCCCCCAGAAACTCTGCTTCTTCCTCTGTATAATGGGGAGGGAGGCCCAGGATGGCACACAGTTCATGACTTGGGTGTTCACGAAAAGGACGGAGATTCAGCTGAGTCCTGGTGGCGCAGTGGTTGTGTGTGGGACTGCAGCCCACAGGGTTGACGGTTCAGATCCAGCAGCAGCGCCCCAGGAGCAAGACTGGGCTTCCTATTCCCACCAGGGCAGTGATGCAAAAATGAAAAGAAAAGGATGGAGATTCAAATCCATCCACAGGTAGTGAGGGCTGGCGATCTTCCACCCACTCAGCCCCGGAGAGCCTTATGAAGCATGCAGTTCTGCTGTGACACGCGTGAAGTCACCATCCTGAGTTTAATGGAGCCAGGCCGAGTGCTTGCTCTGGTTAAAGAGGGGCCATCGCTGTGCCTTCTGAGGAGTGGGGCACAGGAGGAGGGATATATCTTCAAAGCACTCTTGGGAGCCTAGATACCGCAGATCCAACCCCACGGGGTACAGCCCCTGCCTGTGGGGTGCAGGCCAGGTGAGGCCGCCGAGCCTGTGGGCTTGCACTTCTGTCCACAGGCCGAGATAAGGAAGGGCAGTTCTGCCAGACCAGGGCAGCATGCCATGCTCCTGGGCAGCGGGAGTGCCAGCCCTCCCTGACCCGGCTCTGCAGCTGTGCATACGTTTCTTGGCCTCACTGAGTCGCGATCTCTGAAACAGAGCTAGATTATTTGCCCGAGCAGGAGAGTTATCAGACACCAACCAGCAGGTGTCCCTGCTCAGAGAGGGGCCAACATCCGCTGAACTACCCCACCTCCCAGGCTTCCTGGGCTGGTCTGGAGCCAGGCCCCATCCACCCCCATTCCCTGCAACTTCGGGTCTTGACGAAAGGCTGCCAACGCTTCTGATGGAATTCCAGCCTAGACCCTGCCATGCAGCTAGGGAGACTGAGGCCAGAGCATAAGGAACGGGGCTTGTACGAGGCATGCGCAGGGGAAGAAGCATCTCTAGCAGGAGGAAAATGGTGACATGGGTCCCTATGTTAGAGAACCATAACCAGGACACCAATAATTTTATATATCTTTATATAAGTAGATAGCATAAGAAATAGTTACTTAACCTGTAAAATAGAACAATGGCTCGGTGTAACTCACTTTCGTGAGATAGATAATACACTGGCAGTCCTTCAAGCCTTGAGGGCCCCGGGTAGTCCTCTGTAGAGCAATTCAGACACTCCAGCCACAGGCAGCACACAGCAAGGCAGGTCACCAACATTCAGCCAGATGACCGGGTCCGACAGTCCCCAGCTCAAGAGATGTCTATTCCAGGACTGTGGTGAAACAGGGCTTGAAGGAACCTCAAACTGCAGCGACACAGTCCACGGGTTAGGCGCCCACAGGCAGTGTCACTTGCGAATGGAGGCACAGGACAAGCCAGGCGGCCGGCTGCACGCTGGTCCGATGGTCAAACAGCAAGAGACACGATGGGTGAGGCTCGCCGAGCCATTGATCTCGCTGCCCTTCAACCAACCCCACATGTGTTCATTGGCCATGTTGGCACAGTAAACCTACGTATCATAGTCATGTGGTATCTGGTAGAACTCAAAGCCTCTGTAGGAGGTACCTGCTGCCATCCCTTATCTGTGACTGTCTTGCTTCTAGCCCCCATCATGCCGTGGCCCCTGCTGCTGCTGCTGGCCATGACCGGGGCCCAGACGACCCGGCCCTGCTTCCCCGGGTGCCATTGTGAGGTGGAGACCTTCGGCCTCTTTGACAGCTTCAGCCTGACTCAGGTGGATTGCAGCGGCCTCGGCCCCCACATCATGCCCGTGCCTATCCCGCTGGACACCGCCCACCTGGACCTGTCCTCCAACCGGCTGGAGATGGTGAACGAGTCAGTGCTGGCCGGACCAGGCTACACCACGCTGGCCGGGCTGGATCTCAGCTACAACCTGCTGACCACCATCTCCCCGACGGCCTTCTCCCGCCTGCGCTACCTGGAGTCCCTGGACCTCAGTCACAACGGCCTGGCAGCCCTGCCCGCCCAGAGCTTCGCCAGCACGCCCCTGAGCGACGTGAACCTCAGTCATAACCGGCTCCGGGAGGTCTCCCTGTCTGCCTTCAGGACGCACAGCCAGGGCCGGGCCCTGCACGTGGACCTCTCCCACAATCTCATCCACCGCCTCGAGCCCTGCCCGCCCCGCTCCAGCCTGCCGGCGCCTGCCATTCAGAGCCTGAACCTCTCCTGGAACCGGCTCCGCGCTGTGCCCAACCTCCGAAACTTGCCCCTGAGCTACCTCAGCCTGGATGGGAACCCGCTGGCTACCATCGGGCCTGGCGCCTTCCCGGGCCTGGCCGACCTTACACACCTGTCCCTGGGCAGCCTGCAGGGTCTCTCCCAGCTGGCACCGTATGGGTTCCGAGAGCTGTCGGGCCTGCAGGTCCTGGACCTTTCGGGCAACCCCAAGCTCCAGTGGGCAGGAGCGGAGGTGTTTTCAGGCCTGGACTCCCTGCAGGAGCTGGACCTGTCCGGCACGGGCCTGGTGCCCCTGCCGGAGATGTTGCTGCCCCATCTCCCAGCACTGCAGCGGCTCAGCGTGGGCCGAGACGTGCGGTGCCGGCGCCTGGTGCGGGAGGGCGCCTACCCCCGGCAGCCTGGCTCCAGCCCCAGGGTGGCCCTGCACTGCATGGGCTCCACAGCCAGGAACTCGGACACTTTGTGACGAAAGGTGTGGCCTGGAGCCACGTAGCTGACTGCCGCCCTGTGCTTGCTTGGGCCCTGGGTAATTTATCGTTCCACATGCCAGGAGGGGCTTTTCAGCCCACGTGGCTACCTGGCTGCAGGATCTGGGGACTGAGGGAGAGGCTCTGGCCCCGGGGCCGACAGCCTGGGGCCTAGTCTTGCCCCTTTGTCTCTGTTCCCCCTCCTCCCAAACACCCCAACCCGTGAGCAGAGGGACTTCAATGCCAAACCAGACCCTGGTCCCTTCCTGCTGCCCTTCCCCAAAGTGCCTTCCCTCGGGCTTGGGCTGGCCCGACCTGCGGCGGGAGGTGGGGAGGAGCCAGGGCTGAGGTTCAGTTCCTGTGGGCTGAACGCTGCTCAGACCACATCGCAGTCCCTCGGGTGTGAGTTTCTCATGACACAGCCTTCCCCTCGGTCTGGCCCCTAGGGCCCACTCCAGTGTTTCCTCTTTCCAGCAACCCCGAGCAGAACCTTCATCATCGAAGGGGCTGGAGAGGAAATCAAGCTTACTTACCCTCATCAAGTGACAGCTGGGGAAACTGAGGCCCACAGAAGGAAAAGCGATCCCGGGAGGCCCGTGGGGGGCAGAGTTACGGCTGGAATCCAGTCTCCTGCCTCCCAGCTAGGGCCCTTGGCACTTCCTATCTTCACTCTTGGACTTCCCCTGACTGCCAAGACCCACTTCCTGGTGTGTCTGCTCCTTCGTGCCATCTTCAGGAGCAGCAGTAGGCAACCAGGCAAGGGCCTCTGGGGCACACTGATCAGCTCTGGGCTGCGGGCTAAGCCAGTCCCTTGGGGACGGGGTCCTCCAGCATCAAAACTGGAAATGTGCCCTCTGACCTCTAAGGTCCTGCTTCTAGATACTCTGACGTGGAACCGGCAGGATCTTGGAGCCCCGGGTAGCCCCAGGAACTCCCAGGAGACACCGGTTTCAACCCCCAGAGCTCCCTACGCGCCCCCTGTCTTGCCACCCCCAGGGTGGCATCGTAGCTGTCCAGCCCTGGACTCTGTCCCTCGTCTTCATTTGATAACAGTCGTTGCCTTTTTCATGGACAATAACCTTCAACCCTAACCTCTGTTGCCCCTACCCCTGCTGGCAGGGGACGGGATGACCTGCCATTTGTCAAAGAAGGATACGTGGCATGGGTTCCCTTTGCTGACATTGTGTCCCGGATGTGCCGTGGTGCCGGGAGCGGGCCCTCAGGCACCAGGGTGCCTCCAGCCTTCCCCATCAGCCCCACTCAGTACCTGACTGGTCCCTGGTATAATAAACACTGTAAAAAGTCGTCCTTCTGTCATTTAACAGGGTTCACTGAGCCTCCCTGGGTCGCACTCTGGTTCCGGGTCACTCTAACACAAATCCATTGCCATCAAGCCAGTGGGATTCCAAGGCTGTGGGTTTCCAAGGCTATCCATCTACCTGGGGACAGAAAGCCTCATCTCTCCTGTAGAACCACTGGCGGGTTTGAATCGCTGGCTTTGTGGTTTGCAGCCCAACAAGTAACCTGCTCCATCCGCAGGGCTTCTAGGCTGCTGCTTCTCTCTGAAAAGCCTCATAGCCTCCCAGGAGCTAAAGAGTGAGGGGACATTGGACTAGACCTTCTCCAGCCTTCCACCATGCTCCCTGCCATCCCAGCCCCATCCAGCTTTAGTGAATTTGCCACCTCTGTGCCCGTGTCCTCAGAGACCCTTAGACCATCCCTGCCTCTCAAACCCTGCCCCATCCTACTAGACCCCATCCCCGCCTGTGGCCAAGCCAGTGCACTCTCTCTGCTCTCTCCCCATCTTGACGTTTGGACTTGTGCCATGAACCCACGCCTGCTTGCTCTCTGCAGCACATGCCCTCTCACTGGCCCCCGGCTAAGGAATAGCTGCTACCCTTTGTCTTCCATAATTGACACCTGCTGGCTGAGCGCTGCGCTGGGCAAGAAGCTGGATCCACTCCAGTGTCGGCCCCGGGAAGACTCAAGATCCCAGGGCGAGTGGGGTGGACATCTACAGGACACCTAACTAAGCAGCCCTGAGGAGTGTTGGGGCACTTCCTAGAGGTGACTCACCTGCACTCATGAGAAGGACAGGCCTGCACAGAGAGCTTTGAAGGGCTTGCCGGTGAGCAAAGTCCCCAGAACTTTCAGGCATCATCAGACCGGAGCTTGCCCACCTTAAATCTGGGCCTCCTGACGTGGGCAGTGCTCAGCAGTGCCCCTGAGGGCACTGCCAACTTGAAGCTGGTGCCCTCCAGTCAGTTCGGGAGAGACTGTTACAGGGGAATGGTGGGAGGGGAGTGTCAGGTAGCAGAACTCTTAAAGACAGGTCCTTAGCATGAGCTCTGGACCAGGAACTCTAAATGCGTGGGTGTCCCGGGGTGTGGGGAATGGGCGCAGGTGAGGGGGGACAGCTTGAGGTCTTGAGGCTCCCAAACTGCAGCACTACCTTAGGTCGCGTTGGCCCACGACCCCCGGTCCAAAGGGCAATTGAAGCAAAGCCTGGGGCTGTCCAAGGCAACATGGGCCTGCACAGCTGCAAGGGCACCCCCAAACAGACCACCCTCACTCAGCCATGCTCCACTCGCCAGGAACCCCGGAGCCTCAAACCACAGAGTCACAGACACTAGAACAAGGGCCCCACTTGGGTGTCCCCAGACAACAGGTCAAAACCGTGACTCTGCTAACCAGTCATGTCACTTTGGCCAAGTGACTTTGCTTCTCTGAGCCCCCGTTTTCCTACCAGGAAAAGTGGGGTGCTCCTCCTCCACAGGACCACCATGTGGGAAGAAATTGTACTTTCAACAACCGATCCAGGGCCGAAGGATTATAGAATGGAAGCACAATGTTCTTGAAACCACAGCGTGTGTGTCCCTGTGGGCCTGGCGCAGAACAGGCCTTCAGTACATGTCATTGAACTTGGAGATGGGACTGCAGCTGAGGCACAGCGTGCTGTCACACACAGGCCTGTGTTCTCTTAAGAATGCAGCTAGCTGCCTTTCAAGGGCCTGTGTCCCTAGCGCTGGGTACACACACTTTCGTGGGCTCCTCCCAATGCCACTGGGTCCTCACTGCAGATGAGTCATGCTTCATTGGTCCTGTGGCAACCCCTCTGTTCTTGCCTATCTTACTTCAGACACAGGGTTCGCCGAGGAACTGGAAAGCACTGGAATTCCATGGGTTGGAGTGTGTGTGTGTGTGTAACGATGGGAACATCTCTCTCCAATAAGACCATTGATTCTAGAGCCGGGAAAAGGCCAGCATCAAAGCCAAAGGCCTTGTCCCTCGGGACCTCATTTCACAGCTCAGGAAAGACCATCCAGACAAGAGCTTGGTATGGTTTTTGCTTCCAGGCTGGCTGCTTCATCTGTGAGACTGGGTGAACTGTAAATATGAGACGCCTGGTTCAAAAAATAGGACGAGTTCTAAGATGGGACAGCAGAGCAGTGGACCAAGCTCAGGACCCTTCTACAAACAGGGTGTGCTGTCTCCACAGGTGGCTGCATCGTCCCATTTATAGAGAAAACCACACTGGCTGCCGTCAGCTCTATGCCAATTTTTACCATCGAAGATATAGCATCAATGACCTAGGACAGGGCAGGACTGCCCCCGTGAGGTCCTGAGGCTGCCACTCTTCAGAAGTAGAAAGCCTTGTCTTTCTCCCATGGTGCAGCTGCTGGTCTCCAAGCAGGGGCCTTGGAGCTGGCAGCCCAACACATAAATACTGCGCTGCCAGGACCCCTCACTTATGAAAAGGGGAGGTTCATGTGCTCAGACGGAGCAGGCTAGGATGCAGGAGAGAGTCTCTGTGTGCAGTTCAGGCAGCTGATTGCGTGGTTCCACAGCCACGATTCCCTACATGTGGCCTGATGTCCTCAGCTTGTCTGGCCAGTGGACTTCCTGAACCAGAGGACTGATGCAGATGCAGGTCCTACCACCCGCCAACAGCTTCTCTTGACCAGTTCACCAGGAGTGTGTGGAGCAGAAGCTGCTCGGTGTGTGCACAGAGTCAGTGTCACATCCTTGTCCTACCTAATGTCCAGCAAGGGCAAGGTCTATGAGACAGCAAGTTAGCGGGGGCTAAAATGGTCTTGTCCGTCAGTGCTTGCTGTATTTTATTGACGAATGTTCACCAAGGAGTGCTGGTGGCAGAGTGGTTACTTGTTGGGCTGCAATCCACGTGGTTGGTAGTTCAAAACCACCAGTCACTTTTTAGGAGAAAGGCAGGGTTTTCTATGCCCATGAACAGTCTTAGAAACCCACAGGGGGCTCACTGAGTCAACCTCGGCTTGATGGCCGTGTGGGTTTTCTGTTTTGTTTTGTAATATTCATCAGGAAGCTAATGGACACCAGTACATGATATTTACTAGTACCTGGGTAGGGAACCCTGGTGGCACAGTCGATTGTTTGTTGGTCTGCTAACTACAGAGTCATCAGTTCAAAACCACTGGTTACTCTGTTGGAGAAAAATGTGCCTTTCTGCTCCCACAGATTTGCACAGGGGCAGTTAGACTCTGTCCTATAGTGTCACTATGCCTCAGTGAGGGAGGGAGAGGCGCCGGGGTGATGACATATTTGC
>PVJH01038285.1:0-17273 GCA_004026705.1 Nesogale talazaci | reverse complement strand
TAAAAAAAGTCACACAAGCAAGCCAGCAAGCTTTTAAAGCCGGACAGGAGTGTGCTGGGCCTGGGTGATTGGACCGGACCCCAGGGCGCTCCGGTGGCAGTGGCAACGAAGGACTGGTTTTGCTTCTGCCCCGCAGCTGCAGGTACCTCCCACAGACTCTCTTTTGTCTGATTATCATTCTGCCTTCCTTGGGGGAGGGGGGGGGCGGTGATGCTTTCTGTTTCCAACCCCTGGTTCTGATTCTTTTCACTCTTTAGGTCAGCTGTTTTTGGTTTGTTGGTTGGTTGGTTGGTTGGTTGGTTGAACTTGCTACTGTGAGTGACATGGGCATTGACAAAACAGGTCAGTAACCCCCTCCACAAGTCACCGAGTGGGCAGACTCCCAGGGCACCATCGTGTCTGGCCCTTCTGCCCTGTTGACTGGTTTCCTCACTGAGCCTTCTTTGCTGGCCCTTCTGAGATTTGTCCTCGGGCAAATGCTGCTCCTTTGATCTCCAAAGGTTGATGCGTCTAGGGGGGGTCCATACCTCCCGACTCTTCTTCTTCTAGACCTATCTGTTGTTTAAAAATTGAAGCACGGTGGTAAGTTCTTTTCCTGACCTGAAAGGTGATGAAGGACCCCAATTTTGGGGGTGGTCACCGGTTCTCAGGTCCCTTAACCAGTAAGCCTGGTCTTCATTTTATGGTTTTGAGTTTAGTTCCACATTTTTCACCCAGTCTATCTAGTCTCTTAGAATGTGATCTCTTCCAGAACAATTGGTTGTGGCGCCAGGCACCATCTGGTTCTCCTGGCTTCAGGATCATGTAGACTGGCATTTCTGCAGTCTTTAGTCCATTGGACCAATTGTGTCCAGGGGTCTTCAGTTTTCTTTACTCATCTTTCCTCTAGATAGGGAAAGTCTAAACGTTGAACCTGAGATGAGGGCCCATGCACAACTCCTTCCTGAAGCCACCTAGTGGCCTTGGCTTCCAGGTCTCCGGCATCCCTGGTTCTCATTGACCTCTCTTTCTCTTCATCAATCGTTTCTGCTCATGGATGTTTGGGCCCCTCTAAGGCTCAGACCACAATTCTTTACAGACAGGTGATGGAAACCGTCATCCCAATGGTTCCCTCGCTTTTCTTTGCACCCCAACTTGTACACTTGGCTGTAACCCGTAGCCCATCATTTTATCCCTGCAACAAAACGTTTAGTGTAGGCTGGAAGCTGGGGGCACAGAGGTAAACAGAACCTCCTGTCCTTGAAGATGAACTTCCGGGGAAAGAAAGAGCGATGTGCGTATGGGAACTTTCTGGAAGAAAAGTCGAGGAAGGCTTCACAGAGAGGGAGGGCTTTTGTGACGGGTGCATAGCATTTCTCTGACAAGCACAGCCTTTCTCGTGGCACGCGCAGCGGGATGTGGAGCAGCGCTGTGTGTTCTGGGTACAAGAAGTACTTAGGTGTTTACTGACCAAGGATAGGAACGGATTGAAAGCAAGGAGAGGGCAGTGAGGTATAAGAGAAAGAGAGAGAAGGCAGGGGGGTTACTCATTCCAAAAGGGACTTTAATCTGCTAGAAGGGGTTACCAGTCCAGGAGATTTGGGACAGAGGTCTGAGGAAGCCAGGCTTCTGCTGTTGCTTTCTTTGAGAAAAGAGAAAGAGCAAGAAGATCTGTCAATCCAGTCAAAGGACCAGCGTCTCAGACGGGGAGAGTCAGACGAATGGCAGCAATTAAGAGTGTCCAGTGCCGAGGGTGAGACATAGCTGGATCAAGAAAGCACAGGAGAGATGGCATCCAGGCTGACTCCTGGATCCGAATAATTCAAAATCCGAACCCACTGCCATCAAGGCAATTCTGGCTCAGCGTGACGCTAAGGCTGGAATTCTTGATGCACGTAGCAAGCCTCCTCTTTGCCCCACAGAGTGGCTCCTGGTTCCCAACTTCTGACCTGAGATTCGAAGCCCAGTGCGAAACCCACAGAGTCCCGCGGGCGCCTTGGATTTGAATGCTGCTGCTGTTTGGTGCTGAGTCGGCCCTGCACGGGGACCTGACGCACCACAGAGAACACTGCACCGTCCTGGGCCACCCTCACACTTGTTCCTAGGCCTGAGCCCAACCACGGGGTCCAGCTGTGTCCATCTCATCGGGGGCCTTCCTCTTTGCCTCCTCCAGACACTGGTCTCTCCTGACAATAAGCCCACAGTCTGCAGAATAAAGTCTTGCCGTCCCTGCCTCTAAGCAGCATTCTGGCCGTACTTCTTCGTGTACTAGGTCAATTTGTCCTTTCTGCAGCCCGCTCTCCTCCAGCGTCACAATTCAAATGGATAGATTCTCCTTCCGTTTTCCTTATCCAACGTCCAACTTCCACATGCATAGGAGGTCAACAGAGAGGGCTATGATTTGGGGCAGGCCCACCCTAATCCTGAAGGTAACATCCTCACTCTTGGGTGCTCTAAAAAGACTTTGTGCAGCAGATTTACCTAATGCAATATGCCTTTTGACTAGTCCTGACTGCTGCTCCCATGAGCAGTGATTGTGGACTCGAGCAAGATAAAATCCTTGACAACGTCCTCCTTTTCTCCATATACCATGGTGTTACCTATTGGTCCCGTTGTGAGAATTGGGGTCTGCACATCACGGGTTGTTCATAAGCCTTCCTCCACTTCTGATGCCACACCCTCCTTCATTTAATTCAATTTCTCTGGGGATGTGTGTGTGTGTGTGTGTGTGTGTGTGTATACAGCTGGAACCAGTATGGTGAGAGGGCACAACCCTGACACACGCCTTTCCGGATGATGGTGCCATTCACTGGGAGGAGGGGGTTGAGAGGAGACACATGGTGACCACGCCGTGTCCCACCCACGCGGTAGCCGGTCATTTGCGGGTCTAGAACTCAGAGAGACCTGGCTTGGAAGTCACCGGAAGTCTTGTAAAGAGGACATGGCAATGCCCCGGGCCGAGACCACCCAGCACCACTCCGTGGCGCATCCTTGCTCGCCCTCCAGGTGGCACTACCGCTCCGCGCTGTGTTCGGGCCGGGAGCTCTCAGCACGCTGGGAGCCCCGCGTCTCTTCGGACACCCTGAGCCTAGGTCGTGCTCTCCCCACCGAGCAGGACTTAACTGGCGACGCAAGTCACAACGGCCCCAGGAGAGCGTGCTCCAGCCGACCACGCGGCCAACCCATGCGCGGCGGCTCTGGAACCTTAGCGCTGGTGGCCAGGTCGCCTCAACCACCTGTCCCTCCGGCCACCCCCAGGAACCGGGGGTGGGGTGGGGGTGGGGACGGGGTGTGGAGTAGGGGCAGTAGGTGTCGGGGAGGGCCGGACATTCAGTGCCCGGGGCTGGGAAAGCCAGGACCACGAAGCTCGCCACGGGGCTCGCCAGGAACGGAATTTCCTGGCCCCAAAGGCCACCCGCGCGTGGGACGAGTGTCGTGGGCCCTTGAAATTTCCAGTTTCCTGGCCCCCGCCCCCGCCCAGGACGGGCTCGGACACCCGGGACCTGACATTTGGCGGCTCCCAACGTGGAAACTAAAAATAGCCGACCTGGGTTACTTGGGGCCATTGCTCCGCAACCACCCCTCGGGCCTGCCCGCGCGTCGTCTCGTGCCACCGCAGTGGCCGCCAGGGCAAGTGCACCTGGCCCCTCCCCCTCCCCTTGGACCCGCCGTCCCCCGCCGCGGCGCCCGAGCGAACACCTGTTGGTGGGCGGGGCTCACTCTGTGAGGGGCGGGGCCTCTCCCGCTTTAGCCAATGGTCCGAGGCGAGGGCGGGCCTTCTGAGTTCACACACACACACACACACACACGCACGCATGCACGCACACACACTTTTTTCCAAACTTCCCCGCGGGAGGCGGGCGGGAAACGAGGGTCGCGTCTGGCTGGCCACGCGTCCGGGGCTCCCATTCGTGGGCGTGGAGGGGGCGTGCTCACTCCCGCCGGCCGACTTCTGGCTGACTCCCGGCGCCCGGCAGGACGGGGGCGTGGCTTTCCGGGGAGTGCGGGCTCCTGGCCAATGGGTGCTGCGAAGGGCGTGGCCGCGGGGGGGGCAGCGGGGGTGAGGCGGCGGGGGCTCCTCGGGTCTTTCCCCCCAGCCCGGCTCGGCCAGATCCCCGAGAGCCCCGCTGCTCTCTGCCTCCTGGGCCGGCCGCTGGAGGCTCCGCCAGGCTCGTCCTCCGCATCGCGCTCCACCCAGGGGCCCCGCGCCCTCCGGTGCCCCGGGCCAGGCCGGGGCCGCCAGACCCCCTGCCGCTGGCTGTCGTCGCCCGCAGCCCCCTGCGCCGCCAGCTCCTGAGACAGGATGCCGTCGGGCTTCCAGCAGATTGGCTCAGAGGTGGGGTTCAGCGCGCCGAGTGGGGCGGGGGCACGGGCCCCGCTTTTTGCGGGCTGGGTCACCGTCGGGGTCAGCTCGGAAGCAGCCCCTGCGTTGACGGCGGGGCGGGGGTGCGGGGGCGGCTGGCTGTTTGTACGCGGGCTGCCCAACCCCCGGGGCTGACGGATTCCAGGCCTGCCAAGAGCAGAATGGGGCTGGGGGACCGTTTCGGGGACGTGGGGCGCCACGGGATTCTGGGAGTCTGGGGTTCGCCCCTTCCCTGGTACGCTCAGGGATCGGTGACCACCGCCCCCCCTCCCCTGCTGCCGTCGAGGAGGCATGGAAAAACGGACTCCGCAGCAGGTCTTGCCCTCCAGGAGCTGTCTGTCTGTCCCAGCTCTCTGGGCCGTTTTTTTTTTTTTTCTAAGGACTGGAGGCTCCCGAATGGGTCCCCACCCCCACTCCTGGCCGCCCTCCAGGATGCTGAACTTTCCCTTGGCCTCATGGTTAGTGGAGGGGCAGAGGGGAGTGTCAGCACCCCCCCCCTCCCCAGCTCAGATTTCCGCTTGGAGACAGTCTGTGCCGCCAACAAGCTAGCCACTGGGGCCACCGCCCCTCGCACCACCTTCCCACCCACCCCCCTCCCCGGGGCATAGCTCTCCTCGCAAAATGTTGGCACAGCCCCCCACTCCACCCCTTGTCAGAGCTGCGAGGGGGAAGGGAAGCCTGGGCAGAGGCACTGAATGCCACCCCCCAGGGCTATAGGCCGGCAGCAATGACCCAGATGTCCTTTGGGGAGTTGCCCTTCTTGGGCCTGTTGCGGGCCTCCTGGCACGGTCTGAGAGGGCCCCCAGAGGGGAGGCGACATCGGTGGCTAAGGACGATAATACAGTTGTCACTTTCTAAAACCAGCACTGTCAGAGAGGTCCCATTATCCGGCTGCTTTTGATTTTCCCCACACAGTGCCACAGGCTGGCTCTAAGACGGGCCACCTGAACTCCCCACCCCTCCCGCCTCTCCCCGACAAGGAAGCCTCGCTTCAGAGTGGAAAGGGACTTGCCCAAGGTCACACAAATCTTAACTCTCGTGTCTTAAGGCTGAGCCTGCCTCAAGGTCACAGGGGCATCTCCAGACAGAGGTCCCCAACACCTCCCAGCCTCCTAGCCTCACACATCCCCGTTCTTGCTCTGCTCAGGCCCCGGCCTCCGTTGGGTTGTGCGTGTTCCTGTTTACACTGACTCTCTGGGTGATTCCTAATATGGCCCAGCTTCTCCTACCCGGCCCGCTGGGTTCCACCCAGCCTCCGAAGGCTCCTGCCGAGCCTGGGCCTCTGGAGGGAAGGGAAGACTGTGATTCCAAGGAAGTGACCTGTCCCCTCTCTGCTTCTGCCTGCTCAGGATGGGGAGTCCCCGCAGCAGCGGGTGACGGGGACGCTGATCCTCGCCGTCTTCTCTGCCGTGCTTGGCTCCCTGCAGTTTGGCTACAACATTGGGGTCATCAATGCCCCACAGAAGGTGAGGGACTTCCGAGAGCCAGATGACCACCCAAGCAAGGAGGGCAGGGGACACCGCGGGCGAGCAGAGAGGGGAGGGTTGGCCGAGTCTCACTCCTGTGCTGTCCGCCCGCTCAGGTGATTGAACAGAGCTACAATGAGACCTGGCTGGGGAGGCAGGGGCCCGATGGGCCCAGCTCCATCCCACCGGGCACCCTCACCACCCTCTGGGCGCTCTCCGTGGCCATCTTTTCTGTGGGCGGCATGCTCGCTTCCTTCCTCCTCGGCATCATCTCCCAGTGGCTGGGAAGGTATGGAACTGGAGACCCGGGGGCGGGGGACACGAAGCACCGCCAGAGCAAGGGGCCTCACTCTGATGGGACACCCCCCCCCTTTTGTCTCCTGCCAGGAAGAGGGCCATGGTGGTCAACAACATCCTGGCACTGGTGGGGGGCGCCCTCATGGGGTTGGCCAAAGCCGCTGCCTCCTATGAGATGCTCATTCTTGGACGCTTCCTCATCGGGGCCTACTCAGGTACCCAGGCACCCCACCACCAAGCCCCACCACCACCAAGCCCCACCCACCACCCAGACACCCCACCACCAAGCCTCACCACCACCCAGGCACCCCACCACCAAGTCCCACCCACCACCCAGGCACCCCACCACCAAGCCCCACCCACCACCCAGGCACCCCACCACCAAGGTGGGAGGGGACGGCTGCCTTCAACTCTTCTTCTTCCCTCTGTCCAGGGTTGACGTCAGGCCTGGTGCCTATGTACGTCGGGGAGATCGCCCCCACCCACTTGCGGGGTGCTTTAGGAACACTCAACCAGCTTGCCATCGTCATTGGTATTCTGATCGCCCAGGTGACCGAGCCGGGGGTGGGGGCCCTGGAGGACAAGGGGACTTAAGGGGCAAGCCGGAGAGCTGGGTGAGTGACCTGCCCTTTCTCCCCCCTCCTCCCCAAAGGTACTGGGCTTGGAGTCCCTGCTGGGCACTGCCACCCTGTGGCCTCTGCTTCTGGGCCTCACAGTGCTCCCCACCATCCTGCAGCTGATCCTGCTGCCCTTCTGTCCAGAGAGCCCACGCTACCTCTACATCATCAGGAACCTGGAAGGGCCTGCCCGCAAGAGTGAGCACGCACCCCGCAGCCTGGCCCAGGGCCCTACCCCACCTCTTCCCAGCCTCCCAGTCCGGCCCTCTCCGGCTGACCCCCCCACCCACCCCTACCCCCAGGTCTGAAGCGCCTGACTGGCTGGGCGGACGTGTCCGGAGCACTGGCAGAGCTGAAGGAGGAGAAGCGGAAGCTGGAGCGAGAGCGGCCACTGTCCCTGCTCCAGCTCCTGGGCAGCCGGACCCATCGGCAGCCGCTCCTCATCGCTGTCGTGCTGCAGCTCAGCCAGCAGCTCTCCGGCATCAACGCTGTATGTGGGCTGCAGCCCCCAGGAGAGGGCAAGGGTCAGGCAACAGCCAGAGACGCTGGGGGGAGGGGGGGCGGGGAGAGGGAGGGAGCAAGTAGGAGGGGAGGAAGGGACCTCTTTGCCATCCTCTCCCCCCTCTTCCTCCCCCACCCCCACCCCCAGGTCTTCTATTACTCAACCAGCATCTTTGAGACGGCAGGGGTCGGGCAGCCAGCCTATGCCACCATAGGCGCTGGTGTGGTCAACACCATCTTCACCCTGGTCTCGGTAAGACACCCCTCTGGAAGGGGTCCCCATGGTAGCTTCACACTCCCGCAGGGGGGTCTCCTGGCAGTCCTGCTTGGTTGCTCCCCGTTCCCAGTTTGCCGCCCACCCCCTGCCCCCTTCCTCGATCCAGTCAGGGCCGCTCAGGGCCGGCCTCTCCCTGCAGGTCTTCCTGGTGGAGCGGGCTGGACGCAGGACACTTCACCTCCTGGGCCTGGCGGGCATGTGTGCCTGCGCCATCATGATGACCGTGGCCCTGCTTCTATTGGTAAGGCTCGGACGGGGCACTGGGCAGGGACAGCACCCAACCCAGAGGAACCACCCCGAGAGGCTCTGAGGCCAGCCGGCATGTTAGGACCCTGGGGTGCCACCGGCTCAGGAGTGGGCAGAACCTTGGAACCTCAGCAGCAATCATTTGAGTGTCACCTGGCTTTAGCGCCTGCAGCTCAAGAAGAGAACTAAGAAGCCGTGTTGCCGTATTTTTCAAACAATAAGATGCACCCGACCATAAGACACACCCAATTTCCAAAGCAGGAAACAAGAAAAAAATATCTGAACCAGATAGTACCAGCAAGCTAGAATGTTTTGAGGTACCACCACTTTGGACCATAAGACTCACCCTGTTTCTCCCCCACTTTGGAGGGCGGGAGTGCATCGATGGTCTGAGAAATATGGTATTTCCTGTTCCCCGAATCTGCTTGGGGTAAGGAGGAGAAATGCCCAGACACAGTCGAGGGTCTGTTCTGAGGACCACAAGCCTTCGAGGCTGCTGGCCCCAGTTTCCCGGGGGTTGAGGGAGACTCAGGAAGGCCTGACCTATGTCCCCTTCTTCTCTACCTGACCCCCCAGGAGCGGGCCCCCGCCATGAGCTACGTCTCCATCGTCGCCATCTTTGGCTTTGTGGCCTTCTTTGAGATTGGCCCCGGCCCCATCCCCTGGTTCATCGTGGCTGAGCTCTTCAGCCAGGGCCCCCGCCCAGCAGCCATGGCCGTGGCTGGCTTCTCTAACTGGACCTGCAACTTCATCATTGGCATGGGCTTCCAGTATGTTGCGGTAGGTCGTGCCCCGCACCCCCTCCAGGTCGGGGGGTTGGAGGGGAGCGACTCATCACTGACCCACTTGTCAGTCACCCCAGCTACATACCCATGGGCTGGGGCTCACTTGGGCGGAGCCCCGAGGCCCTGAAGACTCCCGTTCCACCAGTATCATTGGAAAGGGAGCTCTGCTAGACCAGATAGGAACAGGGGTGCCTCCCAAACAAGCAAGGGGTTCTGATCCCCAACCCATTAAGACATGACAAACAGGACCCATGGCTGGGAGCCCAGGGACGCAGGATGGTGAAGAGGCTGCTGGCCCCCATATCTCGGCCCTTCTCATTCCCACTGTCCCCACCCCCCCGCAGTCCCCTGCCTTCTGCAGCGCCCCCCGGGTTCCTAGGAGGGGCTGTGAGCCAGCATGAACCACCCCTCCCCCGCCAGCAACCCCTTTCTCCACTGTCTCAGGAGGCTATGGGTCCCTATGTCTTCCTCCTGTTTGCGGCCCTCCTGCTTGGCTTCTTCATCTTCACCTTCTTAAAAGTGCCTGAGACCCGAGGCCGGACGTTTGACCAGATCTCCGCCGCCTTCCACCGGACCCCCTCTCTCTTAGAGCAGGAGGTGAAACCCAGCACCGAGCTGGAATACTTGGGGCCCGATGAGAACGACTGAGGGGCGAGGCAGAGGGGAGAGCCAGAATCTTCTCCCCGCCACCCCCACAGCTCCCTTTCCTCTGCAGCACTTGAACCCTCTCTTCCCTGGGACTTCCAGGCTGGAGAAAACCCCTGCAGCCTGGTGGGCCTGGGAAGCTCGAGGGGAGGGTGGTCTAAGGCCCCCTCTTATTCCTCGTGTGACTCCTGGATGACTTATGTATGCATGGTGGGTACACTGTGGCCACCAGGGTGGGCCATTCCCGCCCCCTCCCGCCCCCCCACCCCCACCCCATAGCCAAAGCCCTTCTTCCCCACCCCTCAGCTCCAGAATACCTCTCTCCTGGCTAGAGAAGGTTGGGGGGGGGGTGAGGAAGGAGGGGAGGCGCCGGGGCTGATGTTTCTCAGTTGGGGCGCGGGGAGGGGGCTGAAACCAAAGCCGAGGGCAGGGTGGGAGAAGTCAAGTTTCCAGTTTCTGCTTTTGGACCCCCCTCCTGCGCTGTGGCACACTCTGGATTCTGGCCCCCAAGCCTCTGAGGGCAGAGAGCACGTCCCCATGCCCTGCTCACTAGAGGCTCGGTCCTCCAGACAGAGGGCCCACGTGCCAGTGTTGGACAAGATGGGACGTAGCGCTCTGGGCCTACCAGCCCATCGCTCCCCAGGGTGACCGCGTGCGAGGGCCCGGCTTGTTCCTCTTCTCCAGCCTGCGTGGGTCTTGTGCCCACACACTTCTAACTGGGAAGAAGCTGCCTGGAGACCCTGGGCTGGGGGAACCTTAGGGTACTTTTGTATATGCTTGAAAAGGCGCAGGGAGAAGAAACCAAAGATCTGTTGTACTGAATATGTATGTATAGCTGTCTATAGTGTCACGTCTGTAGACAAGCTTCCTGCTGTGCAGAGTTGAGGAGGGTGGGCCGAGACAAGGACCACTACTGCCACCCCCAACCTCCTCCCTCTCTCTTGGTCCTGCTGCCTTATTTCAAGGGCCAAGAAGGTTCTGGATGCTGCCCTCCCGGCCACCTTAGGTTGCTACTTGTTGTTTTTATGCCCATCATGGGTAACGCGGAATAAAGGAGAGCCGCAGGTGCCAAGCCCTGCTCTTGGCACTGTGCGAACACTTGCCTATGTTGTTACGGGGTCCCTCCATCTGTACCTGCCTGGGATTGAGATGGAAGGTGCTGCTCACACCTGCCCAGCTGGCGCCCACTGCCCTGCCCCACCTGCAACGACCAGCGGTTTTTCCAAACAGAAAAGAGACACGAGTGAGACAACAGGAAAGCCTGTTTCTGTTTTTACTGGAGGGCTCCGGTGGCACGAGGCAGTTCATAAAATGGCTTCGGAGGTGGGGGGGCAAAGGGGGGGGAGCAAAAATAAACTGGGGTGGGAAAGAAAAACCAGGAGGAGGGAAGAGCTGGCTGGTTCCTTCTCAGCCTGATTTAGGAGAGGGCATGACGGGTGCCTCGGAATGGTAGGATGGATCCTTTCCTTCAACCCTTGGTAGGGGGGAGAGAGGACAACAAACCAAAAACAAGCACAAGGCTGTTGCTTTGACCCTCCTGAGTCTCAAGGAAAAGGGGAAGAGCCGGTGTCTTGATGTCATGAGTTTATGGGGAAAGGGGAGGGGGTACAGGTCAGTTGGAAAAACTGGTAGAAACCTGAGAGAGAGAAACAGACACGTCAGGAGTAAGTCCTTGGATTCTTAGCCACCCGCAGCAGGGGGGTGCCCCTAGAGCCGCCCTCACCAGGTGGTAGCTCTGGGTGTCCTTACAGTTGAAGTCACTCCAGTATGGTGGGGGGGGGATCCCCACTGTTAATGGGGGCTGAGGTCTAGAGAGAACAAGGGGGCTTACTCATTAGAACCCCCAACCCAGCCTTCCCTGGCCAACCCGACAGCTCTTCCCCATCCTCCACAGCCAACTCCCCCCCCCCTCCCCCCCCCCTCCCAGTCACAGACTGATGCTGTTGCTCTATGCAAAGCTAGGGGGGAGGGGGGGCAGGGTCAACAGGCTGGGGATGCCTGCCAGGAATGGACCGACTACTGCTGGCTCTTTGCCATTAGCCGGCACTGGAGTGGGTAAGGGTGGGCAGGGCCACGGCCATGGCCAAGCTGGCGAGTCAATCCTGTCCCTGTCCAGCAGCTGTCCTGAGGGTCTCACCTCGGAGACTGTGGGCTGCCGGCCAGGGGGCTGCTGCCGCCGCCGCTGGAAGTAAGGGCGGTTTCGTGGGCGCTGGGGCTCAGGCCGGGGACCATCAGTGGGGCCTTGGCTGGGCTTGGTCTCACCATCCCCACCTTCTGTGGTCGGCTGCTGGGGTGGCCTGGGGCGGAAAGGCCTGGGGCGGGAAGGAAACCGGGGACCCAGTTCGGATTTCTCCGGTTCCCGAGGGCGCCACTTCAACACTGGGCGAGCCTTCCCAGAGCCAGCCTCCAGTCCCAGGAAGAATCCCTCCTCCTTCCCCCTCGGCACTCCTGTCTCGTGGCCTAGCCAGCCCTTCCTAGAACTGAACTCTTCCCCTTCCCAGCCTGCTGTTCCCTTGCCCCTGGCATTAACACAGGGTGGTCAAGGAGGGGAGAGAGTCCCAGGAAAAGGAGAGGGGGACAGGGTCCTTACCTTCGGTACCTGGGCCGGAATCTGGGTGGGGGGACCCGCTCATCTCCCTGTGGTTGGTCCCCCTCCAGTGGGGCGGTCTCTTTGGGTTCTACGCCGTCAGTGCCCTACCCAAACCCAGCAAACTCATCGCCATCAATTCAACTCCACCCCCAGCCACCCAACAGCATGCGGTCAAACTGCCCCCCCCCCCCGCCCCCACGTCTCAGAGGCTGGGAATCTTTACAGAAGCAGAAGACCACAGGTCTCTGATGGAGTGGCTGGCGGGTTCAAACCGCTGACCTTCCTGTCAACCACGGCATCACCAAGCTTCCTATCAGTGTCCTAGAAGGACACAGACAGTCTTGGGTACCATGACTCTTCCCCGGTCCCCTGTGGTCTCTCTGTCCTCACCAACTCCTTTCCCGGAACTTGCTACCGTGGCTGCCACCCCCACCCCAGCTCCTCTCACCTCGACAGGCTGCTGCTGGGCGGGGGGCCGGGGGCCTCGTATGAATCGCCGGCGGTAGAAGAAGGGTGGTGGGCGGCGCCGTCGGGGGCGCTGCCCGGCGTCCTCCGCCCGCTCTCCCTCACTGCCGGGCTCCGCGCCCCCTGCGGGGGCCTCTGCCACCATGGGAGGTGGGGCAGCTGGGCGAGGCCGGGGGATGAAGCGGCGGAAGCGACGTCGATTTGGGGCATAGCGGCTGCCCTTCACTGGCACCCCCCCGGGCCCGGTGACATTAGCAGCTTCTGCACCCTGGGAAGGCGGCAGGGGAGGGGCTGGTCAGAACTTGTTCCCCCTTCAAAGGCTCACCTCCCCAACTCTTCTGTCTAGTTTCTGCTTGCACCTCTACCTCCCAACGTCTTTCCACCACACACGGCAGGGGCGGGGGGAGCAGGCAATGAGCAACCTTTGTCACCTGTCCCTTTAAGACAACTGCCATTCAGCCTTATTAAGACGAAGGTGGGGTTGGGATGGGGGCGACTGGGAAGCCACCAGTCAGTTTCCGTACAAGGCTGGTTCTGAGGGGTGTGAGGCATGGATGTGCAGGTGGCTTGGGGAAGGGATTCGGGAAACATCCTTTAGGACACCCCTTTTGACCCGCCCCCAGGTGCTGCTGAGTTAGTGTGGGGCTGATGCCAAGAGCCAGCCTGGTGCTTCCAGGGTGCCCACCATCCACCATTCCGGCGAGCAAGCAGGCCCTCGGCTCCCACGGGGACTGCACAGCCTCAGAAAGCCTGTCTGTGGCAGCAGTGAGGGGGCGTGGGCGAGGTGGTTGGGGGGCCTGGTCTAGCTCACAGAGACTGGGTTCTGGCACCCCCCCCTCACTCCCCCAAACCCACAGAAAGAAACTGTCCCGCTGCCTCCCCCTTGGGGAGGCTGCCCAGGTCCAGGGCCCCACAGGTGTCCCTGGCAGGGTCTCTGGGAAGTAGATTGGGATCTTTCTTCCAAGGGGTTTGGGGGGAGTGGTTAGCAGTTGAGTGCTTTAGCCTTTGCACCCAGACGGGGACACCTTCCACCCCTACAGCCAGGCACCCCTCCCACACGCCGGTCCGGCCCCCCACCAGCCCTCCCACCTTCTCTCCTTCCACGACATCAAACTCCACCGTCTCTCCATCGCCAACGCTGCGCAGAAACTTCCTGGGGTTGTTCCTTTTAATAGCTGTCTGGTTGGGGGGAAGGGTCGCTAAAGTTAAGGGCAGCGAGGCAGGAGGCCCCTCTGGGCCCACCCCCAAGGAGGCTCCACGTTGTTACTGGGGGGCTGGGCTGGCGTGGCAAAGAACATGGAGGGGGTGGCCAAGAGTTCAGTAGAGGAAAAGCCATGAACTGGGGGCCTGTGGACTGACCGTGCAGTTACCACAGGCCTGGGGCGGACTCCCTACCCCCGCCCCGCCCTTGGTTCCCCCCCCCCCCAGGGGATTTCTAGAAGAGGAGGCAAGGAGGAGGAGCTCAAAAGTCAGGCACAGAAGCAAAACAGCCTTGAGTGGCAACATGGGTAAAGTGTGTGTACCCCCGCGCCTCTTACCTCACTCCTGCACGCCCGCGTGCCCCCAAAGCTTGGTTTTCAAACCGCGGTTGGCCTCAAGGTCCCCCGGGTGCTTGTTCAAACCCCTGGCTGGGCCCCACCCCCAAGTCTGAAGCGGGGGGTCTGGGGTCAGTGGGTCTGGGATGGGGCCTGTGAGTCTGGGGGCCAGGCGATGGGGATTTTGCTGGTGCAGGGACCACACTTGCGGGAACCACTGTACCCAAGGGGCCATTTCTCACAGACCGGGTCACCCAAGGGGGGGCTATGGGAGGTGCAGCACAGGCGCCCTGAGGCAGGTGGCAGGGGCAGCCGTTTCTGGGTGGGCCTGCCACTGTGACATGAGGGTTGGGCAGATGGATGGCAGTGCACAGGGCGTCCATGAGGGGCCGGTCCCTCCCTGAGAAAGCCAGCCTAGCTCTTACCTGGTGAACAAAGACATCCTCCTTGGTATCGTTCCTGCAGAACAGGAGGGGGCAGTAAGGGCGAGACTTCCAGGATGAGCCTGCTTCCCCTGAAGCCTTGCCAGCTTAGCTGCCCATTCCTCAGCAGGGGACCCTCCTCTCCAGCACCCCACCCCTGGCTGCGAGATGGCGGGGCCCGGGGAGTGAGAGGCCCCCGGGATCCAGTAGCCACTAGCACAGCTGAAGCCGCAGTGAGCCTGGCCTGCCTGAGGAATAGGGGAAGGGGGTGGGGGGCAAAGTCACCTTGGAGGAGCTGGGGACAGCTATTCACCTGCTAAATGCTCCACCCTCCACCCCAGGGGCACCTCAGAACCAGGAAGTGCTAGGTACAACTGTCCCATACACCCCATCCGGCTCATCATGGTTGGAAAACTCCACTGTCCTCTTCCTTCTACACTCAAGGAGGGAAAGAGAAAGTGAGTGGTTGGAGGAGACATAGGTGTGCAGGCTGGGGAGAGGCGGCTTGTTCCAGACAGCCACAAGCCCCGGGATTTCTCACCCTCAGCCTGGCGGTGAAGCCCCAGGTCGGACCCCCTTTCAACACACACACGGCCAAAGGTGCCAGAGAAAAGGTTCTGCCCACTCTTGAGCGCACTGCCTACCTTGACCCTTATCCTGCTTTCTTATAGCCCCTGTACAGCCACCCTGGGGTCCCTGGTTTCCAGAGTGAGGGTGGGCCCCTTCCCAAGAACCTGCGCCCACGCGCGCGCGCGCGCGCGCTGGCTTTAAAGCACTCAGCTTGCACAGAGGTCAGTTGGCTAAGAGGGAACCAGGGCCTCCCAAGGGGCCGGGCTGGGCAGGGTGCCCGGTCTGGGGAGGAGGCCACGGTGGGAGCCCTGGCTGTAATCAGTCCACCACCATCAGTCCTTTGGGTGCTGGGAGAGCGAGAGGTTGCCAGGCGGAGGACAGGCAGCCAGCTTCAGCTGGGGCCGACTTCTTTCCGCACCCAGCCTCAATCAGGTGGGGGGCTCGAGCGAGCCTGCGGCTCTTTAAGAGAAGGGAGAGTGCCTGTGGGGTGTAGCTCCGAACAGGAAATGGGTGAGGGTTCCAGGCCAGAGCCCTGAGGCCAGGCTTGCCCGTACTTTCTGCCTCAGAGGCACCAGACTACACAGGAGGTGATTCCAGAAGGTGAGCCCAAAGCCACCACCACGAGAGAGAGAAAGGCTGATTCAGGGTCGGACGCTGGTTTGCCAAGATCCCAGTGCAGCAACTCTCTGCTGCCCTTGACGGTGTGAAGGCGGCTTCATCTTGCCGCTCAGCACGCATGGGTGCTGGGGTGACGGGCTGTCAATCAGGACCAGCTGCACAGTGCAGAGGGCAACCATGTGCCTCAGTGAGGAGAGAGAGAGGGGCGGGGGTAGGATGGTGGCCAGTCCCGCAGGCCAGTTTGGAAGGAAGACGCCCATCCCACCCCCTCCTGGGGTTCCTCGGATACCTGTTGATGAATCCGTAACCATTCCGGACGTTGAACCATTTGACTGTGCCCAGGACTTGGATTGCTGCCAGGCAGAGATGCAGTGGGGGCAGTAAGACGAGGGGGAGAGACGGGGTTGGGCTCAGTTTCAGACACCCCGACCTCTAGCCTATCTCACCGCTACTCCACTGCAGCCTCACCCAGTGGCTTCCAACTGGTCCGCACTCAGGCTTTCAAACAACTTCCAACTCCTCAGGCTCCTTCCTCCCCCGCTTACAGATCCAGACACTTCACTTCCCACTACAGACTCACGTGGTCCACAAGGGGAGGACCAGGGCTTTTCTCCCCCGCCCCAACTTAGAGGGTCCCAGTTCACCTGCTTCCCGGGCTCGTCGATTGACTTAGCACTACGCAAAGTCAAGTGGCCCAAGCTGCCCGTCCGGGGGCGTGGTCAGTGCCCGAGGCTTTCCCTGGGCCTCAAGGCCCTAGCATGTGCTGCCCGCTCTACCTAACGCTTCGAGAAGGCCCCGCAGGGGTCCCCCCCCTCCACTCGTTTGGGTCCACTGCTCCCGGTCTTCGGGGTCTCTGGACCCCGCCAAGCTCCACGCTGCCCCTCCCCCAACCCGCTCGCCCCATTAGAGCGGCCGTGGCGCGCGCCCCCCCTCACCCAGCACCGGCTTGTCCGCCTGACTCCGGGTCGGGGGCGCGGGGGTCCCCGAGGCCGCCGTCGCCGGGTTGCCAGGAGTGCGGGGGCCCGGCGCCGAGGGGGTCCCAGCAGCGGGGCCTGAGGCAGCTCCGCCCCCGCCGCCGCCCGCCCCGCCGCCTGCTTTCTGAGGCTCCCCCGCGGGCACTGGTACCACCACTGCTACCACCCCTGCCGCCGTCGCGGGCACCGTCGCCGCGGGGGCCGCTGTCGCCACCACCGTCGCCTCCGCCTCGCTCATCCCGCCGGGTCCAGTACCGGCCCCCGCCGCCGCCACCTCCTCCTCCGCCGCCGCCTCCGCCACCGCCCCGGCCCCACCCCCAGGCTCGCGAACCCGCCGCCCCGCTCGGTCCTCGAGCCCCGAGCCTCGCCCGCAAGCCCGCAGCGGGCCCAGAGCCGAAGCCAATCGCAGCCCGCTGCCGCGGCGCACGCAGACCCCGCCTCCCGGCCGCAGGCCAATCGCCGGCGAGCAGCTTCCCCGGCCCGGCACGCCGACCCCGCCTCCTGGACTTCGCACCGGGGCCAGGGCCCCCGCCCGCGGCGCAGTAGGTACACCTGGGCCCCGCCCTGAGCGTGCCACGTGGCCGGCCCTCGCCCCACTCATTGGCCCGCAGCCCCTTGCGCCCCCTCCCCCCCGCCCCTTCCCACCGGCCGCGGGAAATCAAACGGGCTCGTCCCGCCCCAACCGCCACCTGGCCTTTGCACGAGGGGCGGGGCCACGGGCGTGACTGCAGGGTTGCTCTGGACGACCGGGGAGAGCGAGCGAGGGAGGGAGGGGCGAGAGCCCCCCCGCCTCGGTTCCGGGGGACACTACCCCCTACGAGGCTAGACGCGACCTCCACTCGCTCCGCGGACCCTACCTGGTGCAGACGCCTTCCCCTCCCTCCCTCTCCATGCCCAGGGGAGGGCGTCCCCGTCCCAGCCCC
>PVJH01038284.1:0-17269 GCA_004026705.1 Nesogale talazaci | reverse complement strand
GGAGGAAGGAAAAGAGAAAGAGCAGGGAGAAGGAACCCCAGCGGGTCTGGCTGCCCTCTGGCACTGTCAGGGTTTCTGGAAAGGCTTGGGCAGAAGTTGCCGGCATCAGGTGACAGTCCCAGGACTTCTGTTTGTCCCACAGGGGTGAACTGAGCTCGGGGCCAGCCTTGCAGGGTCTGCTGGCTCCTGACTTTCACTTTGCCTGGGGAGAGGGTCTACTCTGGGGTCTGTGGTTGACAGCCCCTCTGTCTGTAGGTCTGTCCGGAGACCCAGGGCAGCTGGCCCAGGAGCGCCTGGGGCATCTGCCAGTGGCTGGTGGGTAAAGGCAGCAGTGCCACCCGCTGGCCCAGTAAAGCCCAGCACATCCATCAGGCCACTGGACACTCTACCTTGGCCCCTGGGAGGAAGGGCAGGGGTCGCCAGGCAGGTGTCCTGGCCTGGGCCTCAGCTGGCAGGCTGGCGTGGGAGAGTCTAGTCTGCAGGTAAGCACACGCTGACCCCTGCCCATCTCTGTGGGTGGTGAGCAGTTCCCCTCAGGGTCACTGCCCCTGCGCTCCTACTCCAAACGGCTGGTACCCACCTCAGTCCCAGCCCACAGCCCCTTCCCAGGGCAACAGCCCTGACAGCAGGGACCTGAACCCCGATACCAAGGTGGGCCCACTGGCCTGGGCTACTGTCCAGTTTCTAGGGCTTTCACAACATGGGCCCACATGACACGACTCATGACAGATCATTAAGGAGGCATAGGGGTGCCATGCTTACCCCTAGGGTGATCTTGATGGGCAGGCAGGGTCCATGGCTGTGTGTATGTGTGTGTTTGTATATCTGTCTCTGTGTTTGTATATCTGTGTCTGCATCTGTCTGTGTGTATATGTGTGTGTGTGTGTGTTACCTGTGTGTGTCTGCGTATGTCTGTATATATCTGTGTGTGTCTGTATCTGTGTCTACATCTGTGTGTGTGTCTGTGTGTATCTGTGTGTCTGTCTCTGAGTGTGTGTCGGTACGTGTGTGTATCTGTGTTTCTATGTATATCTTTGTGTATGTGTCTCTGGGTCTGTATCTCTGTGTGTGTCTGTACGTGTCTCTGTGTCTCTGTGTGTATGTCTGTGTGTATCTGTCTCTCTGTGTATATGTATGTCTGTATTTGTGTGTGTGTTCCTGGGCATATGTCTGTGTGTATTGATGTGTGTGTCTGTATCTGTGTCTCTCTCTGTGGGTGTATGTGTGTCTCCATCTGCACGTGTATCTGTTTGTATATATGGTGGCACCCTGGTAGCAGGGAAGGGGTCAGATGGTTAGCAAGGTCAGGGCTGGGGTCAAGGCCTAGGTCAGTCCTTGGTCCACGCACCCTGCCCTGCCAGAGGAGCAGGCAGACCCTCGGGACGGCTGGGACATTGTGGTGTCCCCGGGCGCCAGCCAGTCGGGCAGCAGGCTGCACTGTCAGCATGTCCCCTGGTCAAACTCCAAGGAGGGCCTCCTTATTGTGGGTTTGTGCGTGTTGCTTACGCTTGGGGACAAGCAGCAGCCCCAGGGGTGGAGCGGCAGTGGCGGCTCCCAGAGAGCTCTGAGGAGTCTCACCAGGAGACTCTGCACTACCACCTTGCAAGGCTGTGGCCCCCTGCCTATGCCTCAGGCCTGTGTTGGCAGCCACTGCACCGACCTCTGGGGTGTTTTGGCCAAGAGGCTGTGACCTGGGCATTGCCAGAGACACCCAGGCTCTGGGTTAGCCCCTGTGGAAGAGTGCCCGGCAAGCGCACACAGACCAGCCCTCTCAGAAGCAGTGACTCGGTCGGCCCCATGGGCAGTTTTGATGCCGAGGCCCAGTGGGACGGTGCTTCTGGGGGCCCCTGTACCCCTCCATCTTGGGTGCAGCACACCTGGGCTTCTCTCTCTGCCCGTGCCGCCCCCCCCCCCCCCCCCCCCCCCCCCCCCCCGCCCTCTGCACAAGGAGCTGGTATTTTCCATGCACTCAGCCACTGAGAAAATAAAAAGGCTCTGCGTATCAATAGTTAATTAGGATAGCTATCATTATTTGTGTTCCATGCAGGGCAGACATCTGAACCTCGTTCTCAGCAGAAGAAGGGAACCGAAGAAAACAACATGGTTTCTCTCATAAATTATCAAAGGGTCCAGCAGGTGCCACTACCATACACGCTGCCAGTGAGGTTTTTGGCATGGAGAGGGTCATAGATACCAGGCAGCTTGGACCAGGGAGTTGCTGGCAGGCAGAATCCGGCGAGAATGCCCTTCACTCTGCGGTCCTTGGGCAGCGTGACCTAGATGCAGGACAGCAGCCCTGTGGACCGGCCTCCAGCCACTCAGTCTGTCCACACAGTGGTCTGATTGTGGCCACAGGAAACTGTCCATAACCTGGGTAAGTCTGGGGTGATTAGAGAAACAAGTCCAGGGAGACTCAGGTATGCATGGGAAAGAGCTTTACGTCAATGTGATTGTGTATGAAGAAAATCCCAGCACAGTCCAGAGCAAGTCCATAAGTCTGATAGTGGCCCAAATGTCTGATACCAGTTCATGAGTTCCTCTTTATATGCACACAGCCATTCAATGATGCCGAATGCAGGAAGAAAGTCCTGTGGGTCCAGTGGCAGTGGATGCATCTCCAGGGTTCTGGCTGCCATCAGCATGGCTCCCCATGGCTTGTCCACAGGAAGGTGAAGCAAACAGAGTGTGTGTGTCCTGCCTCCAGGGAGGAAGAGAGGGAAACCCCCAGAATCCTCCTGAGAAGGCCATGCCCACAAGGAGGCATCAACCAGGCTGTGACCTGGTTGGCAGGCTAGACTCTACCCCTGCACCATATTTATCAAGTTGCCATGAACTTATATAACTCTCATGGCGTCCTGTTGTGGTCAGGTGCCACCCAGGCTCTTCTGACTCCAGGGTGACAGGACCCCCAGGGCAACAGAGTACAGCCCCTGCCCCAGCCCTTCCTCAGAGCTCTCACTGTGTGAGCCCATTGTCACAGCCGCTGGCCAACCTTCCTCTTTCTCCCTGAGCGTCTACTTTACAAACACAATGCTCTTCTCTGGCATCCAGGCCCTCCTACAGCATGACCAAAGTGCCAGGGGGCTTCCAAATTCCAGTACTTAGCAATTCTGTGTTCCCTAAGGACTCTCTGAAACCCTTTTGCCTGTGAGATGGCGTCTTACTCCCCTTGCTCCTAAGCAGCGTTCTGGTGTAACTCTTCTGAGGGAAACATGTGCAGAATCCTTTTATCCTACTGGGTAAGTTATTTTAAAAGGCATCTTCAATGAGACATAACTAACATCCAATAACTACACAGATTAAAACATTACTGGGTAAGCTGGTGTATGCATGCTCAGTGGTCTTCACGTTGGTGTTCAGAAGTTCCTTATTCTCTACGTGAGTTCCCGTCTGCATCCTATGGCTGTTTTGTGAGGTGCCACGCTGCTGGCTTGGATGCCCAGGAACTGTGCCCAACAGAGAGAAGCACTGACCCCTGGGGACTTCCTTGGTCTGGATGTGACTCATGAACCCCTCCTGCCAGTTAGCCAGGTGTCTTTTTGCTTTGTAACAGAACAGAGCATCTTCGTTTGGGCAGACACTGATCATTACATTGCTCCTTCAGAGATTTTGCCTTTGGCATCCAATCTGAGAAATCTTTCTCTGGTCTCAGGGGATGAAGACACTCTCCGGGAAGGGTTGTAGGTTTTGTACCTTGGCCAGGCCTGTGTCCTGAGACTGTGGCGGGGGGTGGGGTGGGGGGGTGGGTTTAGGACCTGTCTCCCAGCTCTGGGAGAGCCTGCACGCCCTGGGATGGGTACTCAGCCTCTGCAGACGGACACTCAGGGTAAGCTGCTTTGTGAATGGAAGGCGGCCTTCCTCATGCCAGTGGAGCTGGGCCATGATTTCCCAACTCTTCTGAGAAGCCTGGTGTTGCAATGGGCTGGGCACTGGGCTGAGCACTGTCAGCTCAGTGGTTAGACCCAGTGGGTTCCCTTGAGGAGTGACACCTGACTGCCTGCTCTGAAGACGGAGCCTCAGAAACTGGCACCATGGTCCTGGGTCCCACTTTGTCCTAGAGGGTGGCTGTGGTCCATCTGTCCGCAGCTTTGGAGTGGGTTTGCATTTGGGGAATTTCTAGTCGGTTTTCAAACATCTTAATACTCCAGAGGGTGGGGAGTGGAGGAGGAGGATGGAAGGTGGCGTGTGTGGGAATGTTGGATAGGTGCTCACTGGCTGTGGGGCCTGAGGGGTGCAGCCTACAGCTTTGGGTCCTGTGTGTCCTTGGGACTCCCCCCCCCACCCCACTGCTATTCTCCCTATGGCCACACTGCAGTCCCTTGCTCCTAGCCTGGCTTTAGGATTGCTGTCAGCAAGCTCACTGGTACTTTAATGGGAGAGGAAAAGTCTGGTTGGAGTTCAACCTCCCTGGCCACCCAGGAGTTTTGTTGTGTTTTGGAGGGAGGGGGTTCTCGCAGCTCCCCCTCTCAGGTTTTCCTCTTTTACCAAGGAACACATTTTCAAAACATTCTGTAAAACAATTGAAGTCTAATGCCTATCAAATAAAGCGCAAACTTTAAACAATTAGAAAAAACAATTAAGGACATTAATCTCCCTCTTTTAAATTGTAAAATCAAGGGGGAAAAACATTCCAGGTAATTTTGAAAAAGATTCTAAATAACCCCAAGCAATACCTAAAAATATAGCAACTTATTATAATATAAATTATTATGTGGTAATTATTATCACATCACAATGAAGAAAAATTCAAATTTCTTTCCAACTTATACATATTTTATGTGTATCTAATTTGCATACTTTAGTCCATTATTAAAATGAACTCTTATGCTCAATATTTTTGCCTGTCATGAGGTAGGTGCTTTAAGAGTCTCCAGAGCCTAAACAAACACCATCTCTGATTATCGCGCAACGATCCGATGTGTATTCACCACAGTTCCCAGTCCATCTGGGAGCTTGAGCTCCCCCTGGGGATTGAGAGCTCGGCCTCATTCTCCTGCCACACGGCTTCCTTGCTGGCCCCAGGGGTGAAGACCCAGAGTGGGAGAGCAAGGACATCGACGTGTCCTTCTTGATCCATCATGTGGGGAGTCAGCTGCAGGTGGAGCAGTTGTGCCTCTATCTGAAAGGCTCTCCATAGAAGTGGTATTCTGTCCCTTGGTGCCATCGCGTGGATGGCCATGCCCTGCTCCACCCTCCCCTCGAAGCTATTTTTGAGCCTGTGCTAGTCCGGGTAGATTACAGAGCCACTGCCAGAGATGCTCATATGCGCACAGGAAAGACATGTATGTACAAGAGCAATTGTACATGGAGGAAGCACCCCAGCCCAGTCAAGAACAAGTCCCTAAGTCAGATATGAGCTCATATGGCTGATGCCGGTCTGTACATTTCTCTTCAGACTCACGAAGCACATGCTACGATCCCGAGATCACAGGTCAGTGGGTGGAAGGTCTTGTGGACCCAGTGGCGGTGGTAATATCTCAGTGCTGGTGTGGGTCTCCAGTATGGCTACGCTAGCTCTAGGCCTCTGGCTCCGTCAGCGTAGCTCCATGTCGCTTCTCAGCAGGAATGTCTCACAGGGAACGAATGTGTGTCCCACCTTCGGGGAGGAAGACAGAGTCCCCAGAATCCTCAAGAGATAGCCATGGCACCATTGGCCGTGACCTGATTGATAGGCTCCATCCCTTTACTCAGTTGATGGGAGAACGTGGAACTGCCACCAGTCCATGGTGGCAGCCACCGTGGCAATCCATCTTGGGGCCAGCCTTCCTCTAGTACGTGGACCCTCAACTTTAGCAGGCACGATGGCCTCTTCAGAGATGGGCCTCTCTCACTGCCAAATCCCACCATCCTCACCTCCAAGAAGCGCTCTAGCAGCTCCTACTCCCAGGTAGGTTTGCATTTCTCATGCTTCATGGGGCTGCCAGCACTCCCCTGTCCCCTCCAGCGCCAGCACCAGCACCAGTGTTCAGGCACAGACTTTTTGGGTCTTCAGATGGCCCTGGGTCTCTCATCACAGAGAGTTTCTCTGGGGTCTGAACACCAGTCTCGGGGGCTCAGAACAGCTGATGCAGCAGTTAGATGAGGCACACCCCATCTCCAAGGCCACCAGGGGACATGTGGCCCTTGACCTTCTTCTCGGACCAGCTCACAGGACACCCGAGGGACATGCTCTCTGCCCCCAATGAGAGCCAGGGCAACAGTGGAGCTGTGTTGTCCTAGGTGCCCATCAAGCCCCCTGGGTTAGCCTGCCCCAACCAGGGTGCTTGCATAGTGGGAGGAAGTGCCCAGCAGGTGATGGGACCCTGCCCACAGCAACCTCTCGGTGCTGGTGGGGCCCCACTTACGGGTTTGCTACCAGTGGAGGGGACCACTGTGGCACCAAACCCTAGTCAGTGGGTGACCCAGAGAAACCCTGAGTGAAGGTTTTGAGGCTCCATCTCCATGGGAGCAGACAGCCTCATCTTTCTCCGGCACAGCTGCTGGGGGACCCGGCCCAACCCACCGCATGGCAGGGGCCCCAATAGTTATGTCTGAAAATTCCATGTGTTAGGCTGTGTGCACACTGCACATGTGCACGTGTGTGAGTGTACTTGGGGGCAGGTGTTGGGGGCACCCACTGAGACCCCTGACCACTAGGCAGGCAAGGATGTGAGCAAGCTGTCACCAGCATGGGAGAGAACAGACCCCAGGGCAGACATGTGGATGGCTGTCAGGTGCCTGGACACACCGAGTCTATCGTCAGAGGAAGCCACACACTGACATATGCACATAGCCCACATGCCCACACCCATGCACGCACGCACGTGACTATGCATACACAGGCACATATGCGTGATGGGCACGCATGTCCCCTGGCTGTGCCAGCCCCTCATCAGCACAGACTTTTGGGGGGGCTGCCATCCCCCTCACTGAGAATCCAATCCTGCCCTCCTCGTGTCTGTGGTCCTCTGGTCTTCCTAACTTTCAGCTCAGACAAACGCCCAGCTGACACTCAACCCACAGCATGGTGGCACCTACCATCTCCTGGATGGCACCTCTGACCCCTCCCCATGCGTCCACGGGTGTCCCAGAACCAGTTTGTGCAAATCCCCCACTTCCTGCGTTGTTCTGATGAGCAGCACTTTCTCCAGTTTCAGGTGGAGCGGAAGGATAAAGACAGAGCCCTGCGCGAGCACACTGGCCATGAGGAGTCTTTCCCATAGTCTGCTGTGGGATTCACACCGGTCTTCCCAACACCACAACTTATCTCAAAAGGAAGCTCTCTCCAGCACTGTTTGGATCTCCCGGTGCGACTTCCGTAAGACTCTCCATTCCATGACAACTAGAGAGGAACTGAGGAGACAGAAGGAAGTCTCCAGTCGTTGTTCTTGGTGTGATTCCTCACACATGGACATGGGAAATCCCGCTGAGACAGCTCTCTGCTGGACTGGGCCTGCAGGTCCCTGCCCAGGTCTCCTCCAATGTCCTCAGGGCTTTGGGGGAGGGGAGGCTTTAGCTGTGGTCTTTCTTCTCTTCCCAGGTGATGTCCCTTCTGCCGGTGGCCTGGTCACACTTTCCCCAGGCTCATCCTCGGGGATGTGGGTGGGGTGGGATGAGTTCCCAAAGGAGAGGAGGGTCCCCTGTCAGGGCCACAGGTAGGATCAGGAAGAGTCAGTCCCCTTTCCATCAGAAGACAGAAGACCTGGACCTTCGAGTGCTATGAGCAGCCCTTCTGGCTTAGGGCCCGGTGTGACATGGGGCAGCCACGTGACACAGTCACAGGACTTTGGTGGGAAATGAGAAAGAGCGGTAGCCACCTAGCCAGGTAAACATGGGAATATGAGTCACAAGGTCAGCAGTTCAAACCCAGGTGCTGCTCCTCGGGAAAAAGATGAAGATTATAGCCTGAGCGGCCTTGGAGAGTCATCCTCATTCGGTGTTGGCTCCATGGTACTGCTTTTTTTTAAAAAAAACTGAGGCAAGAAGACAGATGCAAACAGACAGACACATGGAAATACTTTGCCTGACAGACCCTTAGGTCAAGCACACTTGTCTCCATCAACCGGAGCCCGGAAGAATGGAGGGTACCCAGCTCCACTACTAACTGCTCTGCCAAAGCCCTGGGTGGAGCGGCAGAAAATGTGTAACAAACTTATCATGGCAAAAGACGCCAGGCTAACTGGTGAGCTGGAGGCTGGCCACATACGCTTCAGTTCTTGATTGGATCACACATGCATGTCTGCACACTGACCACTCATGGCCGGGGGAAGCAGATCCTTGAGGACAAAGCTCTGGGGTCAGAAAGCAGAAGGGATGCCAGCAGGAATCCCAGGGAGGAAGGGGGCGCTACAGGGGCAGGGGTGAACCGGATCCAGAATGCATTGTGGGACGTGACTCTGCCCCGCTCGGTGATCCCTCCCCACACCACAGGATGAGATTAGAATGAGTCTGAGGGACACCTAACACCCTCTGAGAGTAGGGAGACTGCCAGGAGGAAGTGGTCGCTGGGGCTGGGGTAGAGATGGCCAGGCTGCAGACGTCAATGTCTGGATGGAACAGGCAAGAAAACAAGCCTCCCCACACCCTTTCCTTCTGCAGCTAGGGGAAAGCTGGACAAAGAGCCCTGCCCTGCAATAAGCTGACGTTGTCATCGATGACGCGGCATTGATGCTGTTAGGTGCCTGGTGCCAGTTCTCACTGGGCCTGTGAACAGCAGAACCCAGCCCCGCCTCACAGCAGCTCTTCTGTCTGTCCATACCATCCAAGCCTTTGTCCTTCTCAAGACTGGAGAACACGCCCAAGGCTGTGAGATGAACTCTTGCCACCCTTCCCTCTCGGGAGCTTGTGGGCTGTACTTCTTCCAAGAATGATTGCTTGGTGGTGCTCTCCCTATGCCTCACCAGTGCCGCAATGCAGACACGTCCATTCTCCGATGTCCCTGCACGTGAGGTCATGGGAAACAGCCCCCACAAGGCAGGCTCGTCTTGGTCCTGCTTTCCAGCACCGAGGGGGGCTTGATGTGAGTGTCGTAGAGTCAGTTCTGACCCAGGCCACTCACAACCGGACAAACTCTTCCGGGCCTTGCACCTGCCTCACGAGGGTCCCAGGCCTGAGCCCATCGCTGCAGCCCTTGTGCCAGTCCACCACGTCCGGGGAGGGCCTGCCTCTCCTTCACTGCCCCCTGCCCCCGCGTTACCCAGAATGATGTCCTCCTGCAGGAACTGGCCCCTCCACATCCCATATCCTAGGATGACTGGTACATTCTTGCCACCTTTGTCTAAGGAACATTCTGGCTGTAGGTCATCCAAGACACCCATTATTAAGTTAATTTCCATTTATTATTAATTTTTTAGTTTTTACTAGGAAAATTTTTAAACGACTAATGTGTCATCTAATGTCATTTCTTCTGAGCAGTTTCCCACAGTTTCTAGAGAAACTCCCCAGATGAGGGGCACAGAGCTGGCATCTGGGCAGACATGCGCCCTTTCTGCCTGACTCCCTGTGTCTTGGGGCCCAGCTCTGCCTCCACATAAGCCCTGACACCTGTTCGGCTGTGAGGGCCACCCTCCCTGGCTGGCCCATCGTAAACTGTACCCTAGAGCCTTCTCTCAGAGCCCTGCCCCTGCTGGCTGGACCCTCTCCCTCCAGATGGGAACAGCAGTGTCCTCCCCACCCCCGCACACAGCAGACATGGGGCGCCCACCCCTGTACCTGCCCCTCCTGGCAAGCTCATCGTGAGGCTGAGGCTGAGTCAGCACACCTGCCAGCCTGTGCCCAGCCCCGGGCCCAGCCCCTCTCTTACCCAAGAGGGCTTGTCCTGTCTTGAGAGCAGGGGCTGACAGGCTGCTGGTTTTGCTTTCCATCCTAACGAGAGGCCTGTAACGCCCCCAGACTTATCTATGCGCGAGACCAGCCTCAGTGCAGGAGCTATTGATTCTCGGGGAAGATAAATTACTGGGGAATTTTGGAAATGCAAGATTCTTACTCAAAAGGATGCTGAAAGTGATTGCTTCTAAAATATAATATATATTAGGAATTAATGACATAATATGTAATTTGAAGCAACTAGTTAATTTTATAGAATCATTTTGTCAGAACTTCTCAGAAAATAATGCTTTAAATCTTTTTAAGTGATCAAAACACTCAGAGACATTTGAGAAACCCCCAGCTGTGTGAAGATGGCTGCAGGAAATTAGGCTCACCCCATTTTTCTTCCTCCATTAGTGACGTGAGCGCGCACACACACACACACACACACACACACACACTGGCACACACTGGCACACACTGGCACACACTCGCACACACTGGCACACACGGCCAGGGCACCTGGAAAAGCTCAGGAAGGTGCCAACAGGGTGGTGGCCCTTCACGCCCAACAGGGGACTTACGTGTCGGTCGGAAGGTCATGTGTGTCTCTCCCACTGTTGTCACTGTGCTCTGAACCCTCTGCCCCAGGCTTGATCCCGCAAGAAAGCCAAGCCTGCAGTCTCTGCCAGGCTTTAGCACCCGAGAAAGGCAATGCTTCTGTGTTCTCCGCCCTTGTTTGCTTGCCGCATGAGGGGTGACAGCTCACCACAGGCCGATTTGTCCTTCAAGCATCCGTGCCCATTTGTACCCCCCTCCCTGAATGTTGTGGCTCCTCAGGTGGGTGAGGGGGCAGCGATGGGCTGGTCTGTTGGTGAAGCTAGCAGGGGTGTTCAGTGCAGACTCTGGCCCAGAGACCATGGTGGTCAGCAGAGAGAAGGCCTGCCTGGTCTGGGGTCAGCGCCGGGCACTACTCGGCTAAGGAATGGCAGTGGCCTGCCGTGCCACCCTCATCCCCCCTCCCCCGACCCCCGCCATCAGGATGGACTCTGTGGTGCAACCTAGCCCTTGGGGGCAGCACTGGGGGCTGGGACGGGATGCTGATGCTGGGCTCACGGGGACACACAGACTGTGGGACCCCCCACCACTCCACTCGTAACCTCCTTGGGTCCCATGGTGAGCGCCCCCCACCCCCACCCCGCACACCCCGGGTGGCTCTGCCCCAGTAACTCGTAGGAGGTCGGTTCAGAGGCTGCATGCTCAATTGATTGATGATGTTAGTTTGTTTATAACGGTATCGTGTTTCTGTGGTGAGTCACTGCTTGCTCTTCAAATGAGGACCAGGCCTATACCTGCTCCGGCAGAGTGAACCAGCACTGAGCCCCGCCTGGCCTCGGTCCACGCTGCCTGCCCATGAGAGCAGACAGAGACGGCCAGCCTTGAGCAGCCTGCACTCAGCACATGGCCTACGCTGGCCTGTGAGCACTCCTGGGGACTGCAGACCAGACTCTCCTGGTGGTTGACGTGAGGCTCAACTTGCAACTGACAAGGAGATTCAGGAGGAGGAGGGCTGGCGGGGGCCCAGGACCCTTTGCATGGACGGCATGTTCCCCCACCCCCTGCCACCGCCCCTCCACAGCGGCCTGAATAAGCAAGCCCCTCCCTCTGCACGTGCTGAGCCCCCACCAGCAGTCCAGATGTCCACCAGCTCCCTGGCTGGCTCCCTGGACATGGCCAAGGCCCTGGTCCCTCACCCTGACCAGTCCCCCGCCCCAGAGTTGGCAATGTCTACACAGAGGCCCCATCTGTGAGTGTGCGCTGTGGCCCTCGGGTGACCTGTGTTGGCATTTCCTAGGGTGGACATCAGGACCAGGAGGATGTGTAGTCAAAAACTTGGACAAAGTGGTAGTTTCAGGAATAGAACCTCCTTCCCTAACCCTGGCCTAATTCCACATGTCTCCCGAGTCCTGGCCCTGCCTCTTGTAGGCCTGCCTGTGTCCCTAGATCTCCTCAGACTTCCCATGTTCCTGTGTGCTGCCCTTATCTGGCCTCTTCCTGCCTGGTCACAGTTGCTGTCAGGCCGTGAGGCTGGGGGGTGGCCGCCCCCCAGGGTCAGCACAGTGGCTCCTCATTAAGGAGGAGTCCTAGTGCCTTCTTCCGCCTATCTCATTAAGTGCCCATGCTCTGGGAAAGCCGTTAGGCACAGAGCCCCTGGTAAACACAGAGCTACCAGTGAGGAGGAGGGACAAAGTTACATTAGCACAACATAACCCAAGCATACAACTGCTGCCTCGGGGCCTGGAGAGGCTGGCCTGGAGATGCCCTGTCTTCCGGAGCTGAGCCGGATGGACTGATGGATGGATGCACGGGAGGGTTAGGGTGGAGTGGGGAGCTCCAGGCATCTGCCAGGCATCTACCTGCAGGGTAGAGCTGCCCTCCCCCCTGGGGCTCCTGAGACCCCAAATCTCTACAGGAGCTGACCGCCTTGTCTTCCTCTCTCAGAGTGGCTGATGGACTTGAACTGCCCATCTCGCAGGGTGAAGCGCTGGCTGCAGCACCCCTGGGCCACCCCAGTTGACCCTGAATCAGGCAGATGACCTGCAGATGCTGATTCCAAAGGGTATTCTCTGAGGAGCAATTGTTGACCAGAAGGTTTGGGCTGGCGAGGGACTCCTGGGGTTGGGCAGGTGGAAGGGGTGATGGTTGCCCCATTTGGCTCAGAAACAGCCAGATGCTGTGAACAAACCGAGCCAGGGGAACCCTGGGAAGACTGCTTGTGCCTGGCGCTGAGCGCCCCTGGTGCATAGGGTGTGTGTGGGGGGGCCCTGTGGGTGCGTGGACAGTGCTACGGTACCACCTCGTAGACTGAGGAGGTCACTGTAGTGGGCCAAGGCTACTCAGATGTCCTGGGAGTGACCTTGGAATTAATGGTCACTCTTATCCCAGCTCTTCAGAAGGCACTCTCGTCCCCCCTCCCCCCTGCCCAGTAAACCAGCCTAGGCTTCCTTACTCCTGGTCAGTAGACCACTGAGGAGGCTGTGTGAGTAGTGTCCACCATGAGGCTCATAAAGCTTTGAAGGAGTCAGGAAAGTGATGTGATCTCAGAGCCCCTGTGTGGGCAGTATGGGCCCAGAGTGAATGGGACTCAGCTGCTGAGGGGCACTGCCCAGCCCCCTGGCGGGCAGCCCCGATGGCCTCCTAGGGTCAGAGGCTCCAGGGAGGGCATTGCTGCCCTTGGGCTCCCCGCCAGCCCCCCTTTCCTGCCATCCCTTTCCCAGGTCAGCTCTTACTTGAGACGTTTGAATATTTTGTTGTTTGTTATTTCTGCAGTTTGGTTGCAAGTTTACAGAGCATGTGGGTTGTTCCAGGGGACGTGTGTGTATGTCCTGTGATGTTGCTGCCCCCCTATGTCACTGTGCTCTCCCTGACATCCCCTGGCTCCTCAGTGTCACGGGACGTTCCCCATGGCCCCGGCTGTCTGCTCCATGTACCCTCCTTCAGTCCTGCCCTCTGAGCTTGGGTTTGGGCAGTGGCTGCCCCACTACTCTCCTGCAGCCAAAGCCTCTGAAGAGACAGGACTGAGTACTATCTGGCTGATAGGTTTCCCCAGGCCGGGGACTTAGTGTCTACGGACTATAGTCTGCATCAGAGCAGTAAGCACACTATTCATTATGACAGGGTTCTAGTTTATATTTTCTCCTCCTCTATGTAAGCCAAGCAGCACTGGGCTATGATAGCTATGGCTATGGTCTCTGGCCAGTGGACTCTGTGCTTCCTGTGCTCCCTTGGTCTTTAGAATCATTGATCACTTGAGTCCCCCACTGTCTGCACCTTCTCTTCTGGATTGTAGAGACTGGTGCTACATGCTGGCCACTCACCTGCTTTGAAGACTCCAGTCACTCACCACTCGCCGAAGTGGGCACCACGTCAAACACTGCCATTGTGGGCTAGGTGAGGGAACTGACCCAGGCTGTGCACTCCAGGATAGGGCCCTCCAGTCCTCATGTCCAGGAACATGGCCCCTCAGGGCTGAGAGAATCGCCAAGCTCACTGACATGTTTGCAGCAGACCACAGCACCTGCAGAAATACATTCTGCTGGATCCAGACCATGCCTGCAGTGGGGTATGCCCGGAACTCACAGGATCTACAGGTCACAGTCATGTGATTTTGGGAGGGGCACTTCTGCTCTGCAGAGATTCCTGGACCTGACCCTCACTGTGCTCACAGGACAACATGGGACATAGGAAAACTTCTTGTGGGATGACCTCCTGCCGGCTGTCCAGGGACAGCGCTCACTGGTGCCCCACGTGGTGGCCAGGCTCACACCATTCCATCACCCCTAGGTCTCTGTGTGTGCCCTCCAGGTGGGGGTGAGCTTATTCTATCCCCAGGCCCAGGCCATTCCCAGCATCTCTACTTTTCTGCAGCTTAAGGGGCTGGGCTCACTCGCCTTCGTGCTGGGTTTCATAGGAATGACAGCAGTTGGCCCATCCCTCTCTTACTCCCTATGCTTCTTGGTAGCAGCAGCCAAGAAGGGGCACTGATCTGCCCTGGGGACAGTACCTCCCTCTCAGGGTCAGCTACCAGCCCCCGGTTTTCCTTGGAAAGAGCGGCCCACTTTTAAACAGCAGTGGCTCTGACAGTGAAGCGGCACTCTCAGTCAGCTGTGTCCCCAGGAGCTGGTGCTTCTCTGTTGGACAAGTGCTCCACGTCTGTCTGTGGGAGCACAGAGCCTCCCACCCTCCTGCCTGCCTGCAAGCTCCCGCCTCCAGCCCAGGACTTCAGGCCCCAGTAAGGAAAACCGACGTTTTAAGTGGAACATTTGCTGGCAAAGTGGCCGTCGAAAGTGGTTATTGACCAGCCGGCAAGAACAGACTGTGGACTCCAGGGCTTTGTTCCAGCTCGGGCCCGGCACTCACTGGCACCCCGTCCTGTCACCCCCTTCAGTGGCCATTCGTAAAGGGCCTGATGGGAGATTGATGAGTTAAATGCTTCATCAATCAATGCTGCGGCCAATGTGGGGCTCCGTGATTGGTAGGAAATTCAAGCCATCCATCTTACCCATCACTCTGCTCTGCCTGCCCTGCGAACCTGACCGGCTTGCAGCCGTCCCCAACACCCTCATCAGGACGAAGCCTGCTGGGTTTGGGTGCTCCGAGGCTTGGTGTGGGGCTGGGCATGGGTGCCCACATCCTGGCGGGGCTGCTGTTATTTCTGGGGAGACCTTGGGGACAAGCGCTACGGGGCTTCCTCAGGGTCAGAGCTCCATGGGCTCTCCATCCCGGGGAGCAGGCCACATGCCTCTGGTCCTGCTTCTCAGGGTCTCCCTCTCACCTGCATGAGAGCCCCAGCCCCAGCAGCCCAGTGCTCTCCAGACAAAGAGGGACAAGAGTGGCTTTGGGGCCATGGACCCGAGTCTGTTACCAGACACTGGCTGACTAGACGCAATGCTGGTCCCACTGCCTGGCAGACAACGAGGCCAGAGGGAGGGCCAGGACCCTGGAAACAGCCTCCTCACGCATGTGGAAAGGTCTGCTCCAGGCTGAGCCATCTGTTTGTCCATCCAACTTATGGCCAGACACCACTGCTATAGCCTGGGTGCTGCCATGTCCCACAGCCCAAGTGTTGGCCAACCCAGAAGAGGTCTCCAGGCTGGGAGACTGAGCCTGCCATCCTGGACCCACGAGCATGCCTGGGTGCTGAGGGGACACGCTGGCTTGGACGTGGGGGGGCATTGGACTGGAGGATGAAGGCTGTCCAGGAAGGGATTCTACCACTCCCCCACCCCACCCCATGGGGAGGCCTGCCTGTGAGTACAGCCCCGTGCACTTCCAGGTTTTTCTGTTCACAGCTGGAGGCTGCGGGCAGTGGTCTAGTGTGATGGTGGTTCGATGTGCTGCCCAGCAGGGGTATGTGACCTCTGCCTGTTGTGGCTTGCTCACTGGAAAGTGCCCTGAGGTGCCCTTCACCCCTGGGCAGGGGTCAGGTGAGGTGAGTATGCCATCAGCACCCTCCCCTGCCCCTCACCCCTCTCCACACACCCAAGGCCGATACATTGTGAGATGGGACTGTGTCAATATTGTGTATCACTTGAGGATGCAGATGGATGTCTCATCAATAATCAGAAGTCAAGACCGTCTGTGAAAGCCAGCAGTGTTGGGGCTCCTTGGGGCTGGTCTCTGCCAGAAGATCCGCCCGCACTGGCCCACCCAGCCACCAGGACACAGACTCAACCCAGAGGTGGCTCCATGACTCCATCCCTGGCCCGGTTAGGTTCTGTCTTCCCAGTAGGAGACATGGGAGACCTCACCACCTTCCTGCCCACGCACCTCTGCGGCTTGGTCTGAGCACCCTGAACTCTGACCATCGGAAGCAATTGACTATTGGTGTCTATGTCAGATATAGATCAGCATGTCGATTTTGTCAAGATCATAGGACAGCCACCTCCCTCCACAGGGGTGCCTGGACTGAAGGGGCCTGGTGCTGTGTGGCATGGTCCTGGATCCATGGCCCCTCAGCATTCCGGTGCCACCCCTCATGTCCAGGCATGGCATGGGGTGCCAGGCCCGCAGAGCAGAGTCGGCAGTGGCGGTCAGCCTGCAGAGGATACAGGCAGGTGCGACCATGTGAGCAGAGGAGAGAGGCTCAGTGGACTTCCTGAGAGCCTGCAGGAGAAGAAGTGGTTGGCACTGGCTTTTGACTTTGATCTCTGGGACTGCTTTCCTGCAGACCTAGACTCTTGCTCTTCTCCTGGTGTGATATTGAGACTGTTTGTGAGGCCAAGTCCAGCAAGAGGGCCCAAGGCCGGGCAGTTCCCAGCCTTTCTCACTTGAGAAAGGGCCCGTTCCTTGTGGCTAGGTGCCATCCAGTCTGCCTCGTTCACAGCAACTGCACAGCAGAACTAGATTCTGCCTGGCCAGCCCTCGGCAACTGGTGGTCAGCCCTTCCTGGGCATGGTCTTGACTGGTCTTTCCCCCTTACTCCTCATGATGTCCTCCCAGGAAACGGACCCTCCTGATGGCCTCTTCAGGCATGTGAGGGGACTGGGCAGCCATGAGGGAGTGTGTCACATTTGAGCTGAACTGCACTCATTCAAGTTTGTAAAAGACTCTCAGTTACTCATGTGCTTTATCACCCATTGCCTGTGCTGGCCCAGGGCTGCCCCTGAGGACCTAGCTGTGGTGTCAGTTAGGCTGGGGAGGGAGGAGCAGGTGACGAAGGGAGATGGAGGGAGGAGAAGGCTTGGGCCACCATGGGTGCTTTGTGACGTCCTTTCCACAAGGTCAGCACCCACTGGACATTTGTCACATCAGTTCGCACTTCAGTCTCTGGACCCTTTCACCCTTACACAAATTAACGCTGGGAGAGTGTTTGAAAGCAGGGCGTTTGGCTTCCCGAGGCTGTGTTTACCCAGCATCCCATGGGGGGTGGGCTGGATAAGCCCCCACTAACTCTGTGTTGACACAGTGCTGCAGAACAGTC